>KV733587.1:0-11536 GCA_000500225.2 Phytophthora pinifolia
CTCCCAAGCTTCCGCGGCTGGAAGAGCTGTAGGGCTGGAGCCATCGAGTCTCTCCGCTGCCAGCGCATTGCGCTTCCGCTCGTGCGCTTGGATCTCGCGCTCGAGGTTCTGCACGTCGTCGTCAAGTTTCGCCGAGACTTCGGCGAGAGCGAGCCACCGCTCCAACGCTCCAAGTTGAGGCCGGGAAGAAGCCTCCGTGATCGATTGCCGCCGTCCACAAAGTGAACGCAGCGTTGTCACGCTGGACGCGACGACATCCCGTCCGAGGCCGCTGGATTCCCCGGGTTTGGCCGACTGGGGACGTCGAGAGTAGAGCACGAGGTCTGGCAGACTGCGGAGCGAGTTGAGCACGGAAATCTCGGCTGGAGACCGCGTCAACGGCACTGGATCGGTCCTAACCATTGCAGTTGATCGTTTTATTCAAAGGCCGTCGTTTCAAAGCTCTTAGGATCGCCATGGGGATGGCCAGCTCGCGCGTATTGAGCTCGGGCCACGGCCCACGGGTTAATGCGTCTCCTTGGCAAGGATTGCAATGCGGTATGCGCTACTCGAAGCAGGATTTGATGCTGTGGCCGCAGCTCGAGCCTCTGGCCCTGTGGTTCACGGCTCAAGACACCCGGCGCCTGTATCTTGGCCTGCACAGCAAGGCCGGATCGACGGGGTTGTACACGTTGAGCGAGTTCCTGCAATGGCTGGACGTGGGCGGCAAGCGGCCGGATGGGAAAGCGCTCAAAGGTTCACGTCCGACGGAAGTCTCGGACGTCATGACGCCGCCACCGCGTGGAAACCAGCACTATGAAACGCAAGTAGCTGCCTCTACGAAGGACTCGCCAGCGATCCTGGAGAAACACCTACAGCACGTGTTCCTCACGTTCACTGACGGCCGCGGCGATCGACTGTACGCGCTCGAGTTCCTGGCCGCGATGGTTGTCATCTCCCGTGCGATCTGGAGCTTGGACGATAAGATGGCGCTGCTGCTCGAGCTCTTCCATGACCCTGCGACTTCCAGCAGCAAAGCGAGGGCCTACGCGAGTGGCCAGCGACTCAAGGAGACGGACGTGGCTCGACTGCTGCTTTGCGTCATGAACGGAGTGGCAAGAGCAACTCAAGGCGTCGCTAGAGTATGGCAGACTCACGCCCTTCGCGTGGCGACGTTCGCGCGCCAAAGCGCTGGCCACTGCATGCAGAGTATCGCGAGTACACGCTCACCTACCGACGGATCGAGCCAAACAGGCAAGAGCGTGGCGAGTGACGAGCTCCGAGCGTATGTGGCGTCCACGCCGGCGCTGCGCCAGTTCCTGGCGCTCTTCTCGGGCGAGGAATTGCGCAACCCGCTCACGTTTGAGCCCATCGCCCCCCATTTCTCAAGGCAGACGGAGTTGTACGAGACGTTGCTGCGTCGGTACGTGACGTTCGAGGGCCGTGAGGACCGCCGTCGCGATAGCGCGGCACTACTCCTACAGTCCACTTGGAGACGCCGTTGCTCCGTCTCCGACGCTCAACGACGCGCCCACGACCGCGTGGCCCAACGCCACCAGTCCGCCGCTCAGCTTCAAAGCTTCTTCAAGCACCGACGCGTTGCTAGGGAACTCGAAGCTCGCGCGGAGATCGAGCGAGACGCGTTCAACGGAGGAGTCTTCGCAGCCGGTTCGGGTCCCAGCCTCGGCTTCTCGACGGACGAGACTAGGAAGAAAGGAGCGCCAGTTCGACTTGTCGGGGCCTTTGTGAGCCTCCCCGCGAAGCTCACAACGCTCGCTTCGTCGTCGACATTCGCTTTGGGGGTGCAAGACGACGGGCACTCGCTCTACGCCTGGGGACGCTGTCTACCGCGTCTCCACGCCAGCCAAGACGGCAACGTCTGCCTCACGAATGCTACTCCTCGCCGCCTGCTCGCTCCACTACCGTCCAAAGTGGTTCAAGTGGCCTGTGGATTGAGGCACGCGCTTGTGCTCCTGGAAGACGGCATGGTCTTTTCGTGGGGGTTCAACGACCACGGCCAGCTGGGCCACGGCTCAGCGGAGACGCTGGCCGCTCGTACCGCTGGCCGCGTGCGCTACGCGTCATACTACGACGAACGCTCCGGCGAAGACGAGGAATACCTCGCTTCTCCCACGAGACTGCTGTACTTCGAAGGCAGCGCCGCCCAACAAGCAGAGCCCATCCCGGTGACGCAAGTGCGTTGCGGGGACTACTACTGTATGGCGTTGAGTCGAGCGGGCGACGTCTTCACGTGGGGCGAAGCTTCGGAGGGCCAGCTGGGCCACGGCGAGACGCACGAGTTCTATCACGTCGCTCTCGCTGACCGGCACCTGACCAGCTCGGCCTACACGTACTTGCCGCAGCCTGAGCCTGTCCTGGCGCTGAGCGACGTCCGCGTCACTCAAGTGGCGTGCGGAGGCAACCACTGCGTGGCTCTGAGCGCCGAGGCCCGGCTCTTTGAGTGGGGGAACTGGGGCAGGAGGCGTGGCGTCGACAGGGAGCACGCTTTCGTGCCGGAAGAAACGACGGGAGCTGCTGCGTTGCGGCTCCGTCAAGTTGCTGTCGGCGCCCACCACCTGCTCGCCGAAGGAGCCAGTGTCTGGCTCAAGCTTGCGACGCGTACGCATGGCCCCGTGCAGGCGGGAGAGGAGACGGGCTTCTTCGTGGAGCTCCTGGCTGGGGCTTCGAGCTCGTTGGACGCGATCGAGCACGAGTATATGGGTGACACACTAGGCTCGTGGGTCTGCTGCCTTGTTGACCTGGACGTGGACGACGTGGACGACGACGAGGGTGCGGAGTTGGGCATGGGCGCGCTCTGGCGAAGGCGGGCCGACAGGTTTGCCGTGACGCACGATCGCCTGGCGGAGTTCGACCCGCGCTCGCTGCGTCTGCTGGCCAGTGCAGCAGGCGAGAACAACGCCATCAGCACGTACGCACAGGGCGTGGATCAGTGGCTTCGTGGGCGAGTAGCTAGCCGTTTGGTCGTCATGCCTCGAGGAAAGCCCGCCGGGTTCTACATGCAGCTCCGCCTGCCCTTGGGCTTGTCTACCACCGCGCCGGAGACGAAGAGCGGGGCCCCACGAAGCGAAGAGCGCGAGGAAGCGGACGTCTCTGGCGTGGTGCTTGAACTGGCCGTGTGCGGGTCCAACACCGCCCAGAAGGCGGTCGGGCGTCGTGGATTCGCCACGCACGTCTTCCACCCGGCCATGGCGAGCGCGGCCAAGCGGCTGAAGCAGCAGCAACTGCGCGCGCGCTCCGTGACCAAGAAGAAGCCCACGGTGGCGCCCACCGAGATGAACAGCCTCTTCGTGCTGGAGATCGACCAGTCCGTGCTGGCTTCGGCCGCTTCGCAAGGCCCTGGCACGGCGAGTGAGGCGGAAGTGGAGGCCCAGACGATCGTCAGGGAGATCGGCCATCGCGTGCTGGAGCTGCAAGAAGCGGGGGCTCTCGCCGTGCTTGTCGTGCTGGAGCTCTTCGAGGCGGACGCCTTTGCCCTGCACTTCTCCGACGACTCGGGCGTCTTCATTCCAGTGTTCATGGCCACTCGACAGACGGAAGCACTGCTTGTCGGCTCGTACGGGAGCAACGGGGTCGTCTCGGAGCCTGATGAAGGCGATGCCAGCCGTCGTACATCCTGGAGCGTCCACGAGATGCTCGACCACGTACTCACGTCTCCGACTTCTTTGACTCCTCAACAGGCCAGCGCTAGTCCGTCGCGACGCTCGTCCATCCAGTCGATGGCTCCTTCCTCCGCGCTACAGCCTCCGCCACCGCTCATGGCTCGGTGCTTCTATCGCACGGACACCGCACTGACCCGAGCTCGAGGAGCGCTCGCGAATGGCGCAGCCGCCGTCTTGTTCGTGGCAAACGAAGCCTCGTCCGAGCCTTCTCAGGCCGCGTTTCGACGAGCTCTGGCGACGGCTCTGCCCCCACACAGTGCCAAGAAGCACCAGCTTGTCGGGCTGATCCCACACGAACATGGCCAACGCCTTCGATCTGCTTGCCGACTGACAAGGATCGAGACGCCTGCACTAGCTCTACCGAAGTCGCCGAGTCGACGCTGGGCTTTGTCGGCGAGTACGTCGACTACTAGCGCTTCGGCGGGCTGCGAGCTGGTCGCGGACGTGCAGTTCGAGCTCCGCCAAGGAGGCACAACGTACGCGTGGGGCGACGCCGAGAACGGGCGACTGGGCGTAGGAGAAGCGCCTTCTCTCTTCCAGGATGGCTACGAGGCTCTCACGGACGCCACGTACAGCTTCGTAAGGCAACCCACTAGTATTCCGACGCTTGCAGGGGTGGAGATGAAGCAACTCGTGTGTGGAAGCGCACACTCGCTGGCCGTCACGAAGAGTGGCAAGGTGTTCTCCTGGGGGCGAGGCGCACGGGGGCAGCTAGGCCATGCTGGCAGTACTTGTAGCACGACGCCACCAGACGAGTGGAGCCCTCGAATGGTGCGAGGACTGCGCTACGAGCGCGTGGTCCAAGCTGTCGCTACTGATCAGAGCTCCCTCTTTCTTGCGGAGATCGCGCCCCAGCATCTGTACGAGCAGCGACGACGCCAGCTCGCGCAGCTTCGGGCCGTCACCAAGCAGACCCGGTGTGATACGACTCCTGCTTCAGAGGACTAAGCTACAACACCGACGTGGGTTCTGCCTATTGCACATTAATTAGCAGCCTCCTTTCTAGCATGCTAGTGGTGCAGCAACTCCCGTAGACGCAGCACCAGGTCCAGGCAACGTGCAGCTTGCTCCTCCACTTGATTCGTGGCGATGTCTATCGCTGTGCTGCTTTGAATCATGGCCGATCGAGAGCTACGTCGTTCCAGTAACTGGATCAATCGATCCTCAGTGCCGCTTCCGCTTCGACCAAGACTCGAAGTCTTCTCCAGTCGAGGAGGACTCAGCCGTGTAGATGCGCTTGCTGCCTCAGCCTTCGCCTCAGTCGCCTGCGATAGCTCATAGAGCTTGACGTCGCGAAGTTCCCAAGTCTCCCAGAGCGGTGACGGCTGCGAGAGGTACACGTACAGGCTGTCGAAGACGTGCGGGTTCCAGCTTACGGTCAATTGGTCCAGCCGGACGATCTGCCAGTTCTGCGCGTCGTCCTCGCAGTGCAAATGCTGCATGAGCGGGTAGGTGGCGGTCAGTTCGGTGCTCGAGCCATCGCTGTTGATCTGCACGATCCGCAGCCAGGCCACGTAGAAGTTGCGGAACACGAGGCAGCAACGGAACGACGGCTTGTGCGGCGTCAGCAGAGACAGCTTGAAGCCGACGCCACCTGTGGAGCTGGCCGTCGGGTTCGCAGGCTTGGTGGAGCCTGGGGCTGACGGCGGTGGGGGCTGCACTGGCAGGCGGGAGATCTGGATGGGAAGCTCCGACATGTGGGCCAAGTTGAAGTGCGATGGCGCACGAAGGGACGCGACCAAAGATCGGGCCAATCAGAGACCTCCATTTGCGGATCTTTCTGCAAATGGCTACATTCATCAAGTGGCAAGGACACAATTTTGTGTCACAGGCAAGAAGCTGCAGCAGGAACCGCTGTGTCGCGGGAGCGGTGCATACGGTTATATCCCGGCCAAGCTGACTTAATTGAATTCTCCGATGATTGAATAAGCTGAGGAAAACGCGAGTGTGGGGGCGTTGCAAGCACCAACGTGACAGGCGAGAGAAACTGCCTCAGTGGTGCGGTAATTGACCCATTTTCACGGTCGCGGCTGGAAATGGTGCTGGCTGGCAAGAACACGGACTTCACTAGGCACCGCAATTATCTCTTCCTTATCGCCTCCATTTAGCATTCTTTGCCCCAATCACCCGCACAGGAAGCGCTCGTGTGCCTTTGAGATGATAAGACAGCAACGGCATTCCTAGCGCCCAGGTTCCACAAAAATACCGCCCTATAGTCGTCGGGGCCGCTTGTAACAAGCTTCTTCTTGGTGCTGGGTGTGTGAGACCAAATGGAGGCGGCTCCGGTTCCCAAATAGCGCCCCGAACCGCTGAAGCCAGCACCACCTCCAGAATCCGGCCTTCCCATCGCGGTTGTCCCGCCGGCGTAACGTCGTAGCATCGACCTCTGCTTTGCATGCTGCACTCCCAACAGGCCCGTAAAAATACAAGGCGAAGTCGTGACGAGGCACAATCACGCGGGTTTCACCAGGCTTATTAGTCAATGTTTCCAGCTGGCCAGAAAACTATGGGCTCGAGTGGCAGCGAAAAATGCCCGACTTACTCAGCCGTTATGGCGGCGCACGATCCCCTTCAAAAGCGATCGCTCATTCTGCAGCCTTTGCATCCCCATCGGTCATTCCGCAAGACGCGCAGTCGACCACAAGTCTCCCACACGCAGCGGAATCTTCCCCGTTCAAGTCATGGCCAGTCGTGCGGACTTTAGCGAGGGGGAAGACGAAGAGCTCATGTTCGCCTTCGAGGAGGAGCACGACGACTTCTCGCCGCGGCTGCACAGCGGCGGCTCCCAGATCTTCCACTCCATCGACGGCGTCGAGTTCGAGCGGCCGGCCAACCCCATGGCCGCCGTGTTGGAGCGCCAAGAGGAGCGCAGCAACCTCAAGCGTCGCCGGGCCTGCTTCGACGAGGTCGAGCCCGAGGCCGACTTGGCCGAAGAGAAGCCCGTCACGCCGCTGCAGCCCGGCGGCCGCAAGCGGAAGACGTTCCTGCTGCCTTCGGCCCCCGCCAGAGTCATCCGGCCGCTGGCCAAGCGGCTCAAATCCAACGCGTTTGAGCGCTCGRTCACGGCGCCCGCCTGCCTCATGCGGAACTTGTCCCTTAACCGGACCAAGGAGCCGGTGGACGTGGCCATCGTCGAGCTSGAGGAGGACGAGGACGCCAAGATGCCCTACCGKTCGGCCTCCATCAACATCCCGGACAGCTTCAAGCCTATCCATTGGCCGGGGGACGCCATAGTGGAGTGTTCACTGTCGTGCTCGTCCTCGTCGTCGTCCAAGTCGTGGACCAGCGGCCTGTTGTGCCGCCGCAGCCTGGACGTGTCGTCTCCGCTGCTCGTGGGCATCAACGACATGGTGCTTCACTCGTCGGCCGGGAGCTACACGGGATCGTGAAGGCCCGGCCAGCAAGAGAGGAAGACGCTATCGTCCTCTTCCCATTCCCTCGACAGCACCAAACGTCCAGTCCCAGCCCAGAACCCCCCCCCCGCCTTCATCGCCCGGGCAGAACATACTACAGTAAAAACAAAGCCGCGCTCCGAGCAGCGGAGCCAGCATCTATCTACATCGCTCTGCACGTCAGCATCAAGAGGCCATGGCAGCCCCAGCCACCCACAGTCGATGGGCTATTTATTTGCATCAGTAAAACCCCACTTCTGACGCACACCCACATTTTGCCTTGCATTCTTGGGTTAGCCCTTTAAGGTTAAACTGCTTGGTGGGTGGACACCTTTTTCAGCCAAGGAGCTGCTGCAGCTCGGCAAGGCATTCTTGTACGGCCGGCGACGTGGCCTCGCTGGCCTTCGCGGCAGTGAAGATGGCCACGTGGATGCGCGCGGCTTCTTTTGCCTTGACGTCGCCACTTAGCGCCTGCACGAAAGAAAACAGTTAGTTCAAGGCAGTGCCGCCCATGAGACTGCAGCACGAAACGTACGAGCGTGCCGATGACCACGAGCGATCGCAGGATCGTGTCGTCGCCTAACTCCTGGACAGAGTACGAGCCGTTGAGCAAGTCGGCCGCCAACGAGACCACCACGACCTGGTCATCGGCCGTAAGCGAGCCCGGCGTTGCGACCTGCGCGCGCGCGAAGCTACACAAGCAGTTCAACCCAGTTCAAGACGATGCTTGGCGATCCTCGCACAAGTGGGTGGTACGTACTTGAGCAGGACAGTCGAGAGGCTGAGGGCCACCAGCTTGTGGTGGAAAGCCTGGAACGACGGCAACTTGCTCAACACGTGGGTCTTTTGAGCCAGGACGGCCTTGCGCGCCGCGTCCTGCAGGAACATGTTGGCAAGCACACGCAGCGACAGCATCCGAGTTGCAATAGGAATCGCGTCGTCCCCCTCCGTGGGGGCTCCTTGCAGTCCCAAGTCCAGCACCTTGCTGACTATCGTGCGCAGTCCCTCTTCGCCCAGCGCACTTGGGCCCTGGGGGTGGACGACCACTAGCCGCAGGAGATCGAGCGTCGGGAACGCGACGTTAGCGGGCCACTTGCCGAGCACACTTGTCAACGCAGCGACCTCTTGGGGCGCAAATGTGCTGGAGTGGTAAAACGCCGTCTCTTGGACGGTGTGGACGATCTGGTCGAGTGCGAGGAGCTGCGAGTCGACAAGAGCTTCAGACGCCTGGGTCTCCTTCATCTTGTCGTTAAACTGACGCAGTGTGCTCATGAGCTTGGAGACTTTCGTCGTCTCGAACGTGTTATACCCCGACTGGTTTCAGCACAGAGCAGCACCAGCGTGTCAGTCTCGGGCTTCAAAGGAAGATCGGCCCTGGAAAACGTACCACAGGGAAGAACTTGTAGCGTGGAGCGGAGACTGCAGGCTCGCTGGAAACGGCGCGTGGGGTCGAATTCACACTGTCGTTGGTGCCCAGTACTGGCGGCCGGTACTCGCCCGCACGCTGCGTGACGTAGTCTGCGATTTCACGGAGATAGGCCTGATCCAGCATGTGCTTGTCAATGAACTCCTGTGCCACCGTAAACGGGTTCTGCCCCTGGTTGTATCCGATCTCAAGCTTCTTGACGCCGCCAGGCAGTTCAATCTCAACGGGGATCACCATATCGTACGCCTCGCCGTCGACGACACCGCCGCCGCCCGTCCCAGTCACCTCGCCAATCTGCATAACCCATATCATTAACCCATTACACCAGCAAAGTCCGGATCAAACGTACATCAAGCCACGTTCTTGACGGTGCACTCCACTGACACGCCCATGCCTTCGTGCCCCAACGGAACATCTGAATCCGGCCATCCGACGATCCGCTGACACTCGCACGCTGGTCGTAGTCAGGAAGCGCCTCGATCTCCACGCCGCTCGGCCCGCGCGTCTTAGCAATCCGGGCTTCCTCCACGGCCGCCTGGAACGACGCCACCGCGTCGCGGTTCACTCGCGCGGCATCAGGCGTGAGCACGCGCACGACCTTGTCGTCGCAGCCAGTGGCAAAGTCTCCATTGGGCAACGCTGAGACGCACCACAGTCCCCCGGGGTGCTCCACCGTCTGCACCAAAGCGCCTTCGGGCGTCCACACGCGGGCCGTGCAGTCCTCGCTGGCCGACACCAAGAACCCGTTGCTCAGCACGCACACGCCCAGCACGAAGCCCGGCTTGCCTTCCGCGTTCAGCGGGTGTTCCATGCTGGCCAGTACGGTGCCGTCCAGCGTGCGCAGCTTGATAGATCCGTCGTTGGAGCAGCTCACGAAGCCGACGTCGGGCACCAGCGCCAGCTGGCGGATAGGGCCGTGATGGTCGGCCACCGTCTTGATAAGCGTGTACGTGTCCTTGGCCCAGAAGCGGAGCTTGAAGTCGGCCACGGCGTTGCCAACCTGCTGGCCAGTGGAGCCCGTGACGATCGAGCCGTCGGGCAAGCCCAGCACGCACACGCCGTTCTCGTGGCCGGGCAACACATGCAGACACTGCTGCGTCTCGAGGCTCCAAACTCGGGCCGTGCCGTCCCAGCTACCCGAGAGCAGCAGCTTCTTGTCCGCCGAGAGGGCCAAGGAGATGACGCCACCCTCGTGGCCGCGCAGCAGCCCCACGCGCTGGCCTTGAGCGTCGAAGAGTCGGACGTTCTTGTCCATGCAGCCCGTAGCGAATCCGCCGCCCTCCAACGCTACACTGGCCGTGACCCAGTGCTCGTGATCAAACACAGTAGCGCTTTCTACAGCGACGAAGCCCGTGTCGGCGTCGCGTAGCCACAGGCGAGCTACGGAGTCCATCGCGCCCGTCATTAGAAGGTCGTTGGATAGCGCGGCGATACAGCGCACCTAAGTGGGGATGAAGCGTGCAACAAGGGTGAGAATAGAGGGGAGACAACGGAGGAGATGGCCAGGCTAGTGGCCAGGACGGACGTACCGCGCCCTCGTGCCCACGCAGCTCGCAGTTGACGTCGTACGTGGCCGCCATGTTGCTATTTGAGCAAGAGAAGATTGACAGATTTTGGGCTCGCCCCTAAGTACGAGTTGAAGTATTGGTTCATTGCTTTGTTCATTTTTAGGACGCAATGCTTTCTGGTATCCTAGGATAGGATACCGTAGGAGTTTTCATCGTTCAGGCGGATCCTAGTTAAGGCTATACAAAAAAGAAACTCAAAATGCTCGGTCAACCTTTCAGGCGGCGTCGATGCGGATGCGCTGCGTGTTGTCGCCCGAGTTGCAGCTCTTAAGCTGCAGCAGCTTGTTGGAGAGGTTGTCGAAGGCGAGGCAGAAGCCCGAGTGCTGCGCGTGCCTGATCATCTGGTTGGAGGCGTCGTACGACCACTTCTGGTTGCCCTCGGTAGCGATACATCCGTACGTGTGCACACGGCCGCCCTGCCAAGCCTCGTAGGCGTCCAGGCATTGGCCGTTGAGCTTGGAGATGAGGTGGTTCGAGTTGGCGTCCCAGAACCAGTGCTGCGCCCACATGCCCGTGGGCGAAGCGCCCACGACGGTGTCCTGCGACGTCGGCTGCAGGTAGGCGTCGTTGGAGCTGGAGCTGCGCACGGTGGCCGCAGTGGCCGACGCCGAGATCATGCGCCACACCTGGTTGTTGTTGTTGAGGTGGCAGCCCCAGAGCTGCAGCTTGCCGGCGCCGTTGTTGGCCGCCAGGTCGGCGTCTAGGCAGAAGCCGTTGTGCTCCAGGTGCTTCAACTGGTTCGTCGATGCGTCCAGGCCCCAGCGCTGGTTCACTTCGTTGGCATTACAAGCGTAGACGTGGACAATGCCGCCGTCCCAGGCCTGGTAGGCGTCGAGGCACATGTTGCTGTCCTTGGCCTTGACGAGGTGCGTGTTGGGGTCGTAGAACCACTGCGAGCCGGCCACATTGCTGCCACCGAAGCCGATGGCCACGTTATCGCCGTTGCGCACGAGCTGCGCGAACGCCCTGGAGGATTCCATCGTGTAGAAGCGCACAGAGCCGTCCGAGAACGCCCAGCCGTCGGAGATGTCGTTGGGGTCCATGACTCCCCACTGCTGGTTCGGGTTGCTCGGGGAGCATCCGTATAGCTGCAGCTTGTTGCCCTGCGCGGGGTCCTGGTCAAGACAGAAGCCCTGGTGTGTCGCATGCTTGAGCTTGCCGGTCGAGGTCTCGTACGTCCACTTCTGGTTGGCCTCGCCATCCATGCAACGGTAAACGTGGACGATGCCGCCATCCCAGGCCTGGTACGCGTCGAGGCAGCGGTCGCTGCTCTTCGAACGGACCTGCTGCGTGTACGAGTCGAAGAACCACACCTGCTGCTCCTGTACGAGCCAGTCGTTCGACTTGGCAGACATGTACACCCCGCCACCGTTCTCGGACAACATCAGCTTCGTGCCGGCGTTGCGGAGGATACGAGGGTCCTTCCAGCCGATCGTCAGCTGCTGGAAGTTGCTCTTCATCGTGTCGTCCTCGTGGAACACACCGAAGTCG
>AWVW02043884.1:0-39789 GCA_000500225.2 Phytophthora pinifolia
GGAAAGTGAACACGTTTCTTTCTGATAGTTTAGGACGTTTTCTGATAAGGGAGATCACGCACTTACGAGGGCGTCACTTGCAA
This sequence comes from Phytophthora pinifolia, assembly GCA_000500225.2. Taxonomy (NCBI): domain Eukaryota; phylum Oomycota; class Peronosporomycetes; order Peronosporales; family Peronosporaceae; genus Phytophthora; species Phytophthora pinifolia. The sequence continues at coordinate 84 of AWVW02043884.1, forward strand.
CAGCACTTAGGCCGACTTGTGCGCGAGGTAGGCCTCAAGCATGCTCGTGGTGGCGCTGTTGAAGCCCTTGACGGGCGCCTGCTGCGTGCGCGAGGCGTTGAGCTGCGAGCGCACCTGCTTGGCCAGCACCTTGCCGAGCTCGACGCCCCACTGGTCGAAGCTGTTGAGGCCCCAGATGGAGCCCTGCACCACCGTGCGGTGCTCGTACAGAGCCAGCAGCTGGCCCGTCGAGTACGCGTCCAGCTTCTGGAACAGCAGCGAGATGGACGGGCGGTTGCCCGGGAAGAGCTTGTGGTTGCGCAGGTTCTCCGGCACGCCCTCGGCCTTGAGGTCCTCGAGCGACTTGCCGCGCGCCAGCGCGTCCGGCTGCGCGAAGAAGTTGGACATGAGCTCGTCGTGGTTGGACACGGGCTCGCCCGCGAGCAGCACGGGGTTCTGCGACTCGCAGAAGCCCAGGAAGTCGCACGGCACCACGCGGCCCTGGTGGATGAGCTGGTAGAAGCTGTGCTGGCCGTTCGTGCCGGGCTCACCGAAGTTCACCTCACCGGCCTGGAACGGCAGGTCCACGCCCTCCATGGACACGCGCTTGCCGTTGCTCTCCATGTCCACCTGCTGGATGTGGGCGGCGAAGCGCAGCAGCGCCTGCGAGTACGGCAGCAGCGCACGCGAGCCGTGGCCCAGGAACGACGAGTTCCACACGCCGAGCAGGCCCATGATCACGGGCAGGTTACTGCGCAGCGGGGCCTCCAGCAGGTGCTTGTCCATGGCGTGGGCTCCAGCCAGGAACTGCTCCGTGATGTCAAAGCCGTACTGCAGAGCCAGGGGCAGGATGCCCACGGCGCTCGTGACGCTGTAGCGGCCGCCGACCCAGTCCCAGAAGCCGAAGATGTTGGCGCGGTCAATGCCAAATTCCTGCACAAGCGGGACAGCCGAGCTAGCAGCCACCATGTGCTTGGCGACAGCGTCAGCCTCGCTGCAGCCCTTCTTGGTGAGGTCGTCCACGAGCCACTTGCGCAGCGTGCGGGCATTGAGCATGGTCTCGGCCGTGGTGAAGGTCTTGGACACGACGACCACGAGCGTCTCCTCGGGGTTGAGGCCGCTGGTGGCGCGGGCCACGTCGACGGGATCCACGTTAGCGAGGAAGCGCAGGCTGCGGCCCTCGGCGGCGGCCTTGGCCACAGGCTCGTAGCGTAGCGCCTCGAAGACGAACTCGGGGCCCAGGTAGCTGCCGCCAATACCGATGGAGATGACGTTCTTCAGCGTCTTGCCCGTGGCGCCCACGAACTTGCCGTCGCGCACCTTAGTGGCAAACGCGCGGATGGCATCCAGCACAGCGTGCACGTCGGGCACGACGTCGTGGCCGTCCACGAGGATCTTCTGCGTCTTGGGCGCGCGCAGGGCCATGTGCATGACGGCGCGGTCCTCCGTGACGTTCACGTGCTCGCCCGAGGCGATGGCGGCCAGCTTCTTCTTGAGCTCGGCGGTCTCGGCCAGCTCGAAGAGCAGGTCGAGCGTCTTGGACGTGGCGTTCTGACGCGAGTAGTCAAGGTAGATGCCCTCCTGCTGCGTACGCATGGCGGCGTTACGTGTGTCGTCGGCGAGCAGCTCACGCAGGTGCGTGGCCTTGATCTCAGCCGCGTGCTCGGCTAGAGCCTTCCAGGCGGGGGTGTCGCTAATCATAGTGATGGAGAGAGAGTGCCGAACAGAGTCCTGCGAGCTTGAGAGCCAATTGCGGAATGATCGCAAAGGGAAGGCTGCTGACGTTTTGGTCAAAAAGTCTGTTGAAGTGAGAGGGGGTGTTGACTGGTACTTTGTATGTGACGGAGAGGATGGAAGCGCACATCCACTCTCATGCAGAAACTTATAGTAGCGGAATTTCCCAGGAAATCAAATTATATAGGTTGACGGATCCAGCATGCTCGATAGGTTTGTTTGTACTATAGCAGTTTAACGCAGCAATTCCGCCACGAGAAAAGTGGTGGCGGCGAGCAGCCCTCGCTGCAATCGGTCCGACGCCGGCAGCGCCTCTTTGCAGCCTGCGGATTGCAAAGACGTCTCGGCGACTTGGCTCGGGCCACGCTGGCGCCGTCAGCCTGGCCGAGTCGCATAACACGGTCGATGCGATCGGGAGGGCTGGCATCACCATTTTTGTCACTTGGCGCCCGCTTTCTATCGGCGCGGAATACTCACGGCAATACTGCGACGGGCTGGTTCCTGCCGCTGCCTTTGCTGCTGGACATTTCGCGTGCTCGACACATGACGCAGAACGCGCTGCACCAGTAAAGTGTTTGTCGAACGCGCACCGGTAAAATGTTTGCGTGCTCTGCGTCGACATCGCGGAAGAGCTCTGCTGGCCTGGCGGACATGTCTGTCGCCACGGATTGCTTTCCATGCTTGCGAAACGCCAAGGTCTCCGCAATCGATCGGGTATCGCATCGCACTGCGGCGGTGGGATGGCTACAAGACGGGCTCGTCGCATATTGGCCCGCCGAAATGCAATACAGTGCAGGTCTGGCGGACATGTAAGTTGTATCGCATTCGTTGAGGCGCCGCGATTGGCCCGCCAGAGTCGCACCGCTGAGTCAGACTCTGCCCAGCATCTCGCTGGCAACAAGCGATCGTCCGCACCAGCACCAAGCACCAATCGCTACCGGTTGTCGATCCTAACCAGCGGGCGTGACGCACCTCCAGGCCATCCATGATGACATTTTGGATGGATACACCATATCCTCCTTCGATTGGCTAAACCTTCTTTTCAAATGCCACGATTGGTTGAAATGCAAGCATGTGGTCCACACTAAAGTCTCTGATGTGAGCAGAAACTTCGTAAGAAGCCAACTTGATCGCTCCAAGCAGCAGTCGATGGCCCCGTTCACCTTTGACGAAGCCACCGCCAGCAGTTCCCGTCCGCCTCGTCCTTCATCGCTCCCTGAGTCGGAGGCCGTGTCCTCCGTGTGGCTGCAAGCAGTCGGCCGACATCTCGAATCGCCCAAGAGGTCGCCCAAGAAGAAGCAGGACAAGAACGTAAGAGCCGACGACGACATGCCACGCCGTGCGTCGCCGTCTCCGCAGCGCCGTAAGATGGACGCCTTCCGCTCCACGCAGCTCGTTCGGTGGAGACGCCGCTACTTCGAGGGGATCTTGCGCTGGGAGACGGCGCTGCGCATCATGTTTGTGAACTTTCCCAAGCTCGTTTTCAAGCGCGTGGACAGCGCGCGACCCATCGTCTCGTTCTTCTTCGTGTACGTCATGATGCAGGCGCTGGCCATCCTCTGGGGCTTCCTCTTCAACGTGGGCGCCGTGCTGGGCGAGAACATGAGCACCATCATCACCATGCCCTTCACGCAGGCCATCTGCGTGCTCGTGGTGTACGTGTCCGTCATGGGCATCGTGCTCTCGTTCGGCCGCGCCACCTGGATCCTCACGTGGCAGTCGCTGCAGAACTTCCCGCTCATCCGCCGCATCATCGCGTGCGAGTGTCGGCCGCAAGCGGTCATTCTGACAGTCGCCATGCCCATGCTGATCATTCTACCCAGCCTGATAATGGTGCCGTCGCACTGCAGTAGCGCGGTGCTCCAAGGATCATCGTCGTTTGCTCACGTCATGTGTGAGGAGTCGTATTTAAAGCTCCTGACGGACAAGCACCCTGTTTTCCAACGGGCGCTGCGTATATCCACTGCGATCGCCATGTGCCAGTTCATCCAGCTCTGCCTGGAGATTCTTCCGCGGTGGCGCTCGGCGCTTGCTGGACTTGGCACGGCGCGAACGTTCCTACTCGGCGGCTGGCTGCTAGGAATGAACTTCCTGGGTGGATTGTGGACCGTGGAGTGGAGTGCGCGCCACTTTAACCTGAAGATCACCCCGCTAAGTGAACTGGACAATTACCAGTGGGAGATTTTCGGTATGGCACTGCTGGTGGGATGGATTCTGTGGTTCTTAGCGATCACCTTCTTCACGATGCCCAACGTGAGCGCCTGCGACTCGAACAAGCAGGCACTATGTGGATTCTTTGAGCGGCTCAAGTTCACGTTCGTCGTGGGCCAGGGAATCGTGTTCTTCCGAGCGTGTTTTCATCCAAGCATGGGGTTTGTCCACGCCCAGCTAGAGCTCACTATCATCAACTTGCTGCTGCCGTCGATTTACGTGGTGTCGCTCATTTGTCTCCGAATGGTGAGCCTTCTGAGCGTGCGCGCGATGCTCATTGACGGCCCGCTAGCGCTGGGCATAGCTGGCATCATCTTTGTTGGCTCCAAAATGACGGAGAAGCCGCACGTCTTCGTGGTGGTGGGCCTCTTCCTGTTCGACCGCTTCTTGCGGTCCGAGGCCGCGTCATCCTTGAGCGAAATGGGCCGGTCACTTCAGCAGATGCTACAAGAAACGTCGACTGACAAGAAACACCCGCTTTGGGGGCATAGTGCCGCCAAGAAGTTCGTGCATATCGCTATCGCTATCCTGCTGTTGTTTGTGGGGGCCATCTCGGGGTTCAGTGTTCTCTCGGTCCTTCAGAAGAGCGCCAAATGGTTCCCAGATACTACGTCGGTGGAGTACGAAGACAACTCGATCCACATTCATCACACGGGCGTTGTGAAGCTTCATCTTGGACTTGCGAACGCGACCAACCCGGCGATCGCAGTTGACGATCCACTCTACGCGAGTTGCTCGAACCGCTGGAATGGCCTAAGCGTGATTGATCTAGCTTTCTTTGCAGAAGCTGCCTATTTCAACCCGCTGTCAAACGATACGGCCGAGTTCATTTCGACCATTTTTGACAACGAGCTGGGAGATGTCCACGTCCACCTACCTGCTTTGAACACGAAAACCGGATCCAAACTCGACTTCTTCGAGGCGTATATTCCAAAGCTCAACACCAGCGTGATTTCGGTGCGCGGCACGGATATCTGGCGATTCACGGACTTTGTGGAAGACGTCAAGATGTTTTTCGAGCCCGTGGTGTTTTCAGTGCTGTCTTCGATCTTCCCCACGATTCGCATTTGGCCCGATGTGACGTTCTCCACTCTGATCGAGCTGTACAGCGAGATGATCGGATTGTTTGGGCTGCAGCACGAGTCGTGGTACTATCACGAGCTGCTAGACTACGTTACATCCCTTACCGACCGAAAGGTGGTTCTCACTGGCCACTCCATGGGCGGCGGCATTGCTCGCCTTGTCGGATCCATTGTCGGGACGACGTCCGTCACGTTTTCGCCGCCTGGGTTCGTCCAGAGCTACTCGAAGCTTGTGCACCATATTGGAGGAACGTCGATGAAGGTGGACCGAACAAGCCTACACCACCGCAACTTCGCTGTTGTACCAGAGTACGACCCGATTACAATGATCGACGCCCAAGCCGGAATGATCCAAAAGATTTCGTGTGATACGCCGCATCTTTCGATGCAGTTGTCCTGCCACATGCTCGAAGGAACGCTCTGTAATCTTGTAGAGCATTGCGGATCTGCCAGGCGTCGTATCTCATCGTGTCTTTTCGAGCACAATATCGCTGGCGCCACGGAGGACATGCTCCCAAGACTTCTGGCGACGATTTCGAAGCCCGAAATTTACGTTTCGTTCGGAGTTTCAGTCTCGATCGTGCTCTCCATGCTGCTTCGTCGCCACCATCGCAAGTTGCGCACGCCATTGTCTTCACCATCTCATCGCAGTAGAAAGAAGAGCAGATCTCCCGGCCACTTCCCACACAGCTCAAGAGGGAACCTGCAACCTCCCCACCCGTCACTTTACGTCCGACGCAACTCCATTATTTAGTTGAGATAGATTCATGTAACTTGCACGCCACCATCATCTTCTGTTGCCAACAAATAAATCCGGAAGAGTGCTTGGAAGGTGGCTTGGCTCTCGATGGTGCTGCTGCAGCTCTCTAGCTTGTTTCAAAGTTCGACTCTGCTGCGGTCTGGTGACTTGAGGTCTTGGTATCTGGTTGCATTCCACGTTGTCTGTTCCGACGAAACTACCGGCAAACGCCTGACTGCTGTTGCTCTCCTTATGACGCTGTCGTCGTTCCTCTCGCAGTGTGCGCTGCTTTTGCAGGCGTTCTCTCTCGACAGCTTTCAGCTCGGAACGAATCTTCTCAGCATGGTTGAGTCGGTTCTCGGTCAGATTTTGGTCGCTTTGAAAGGGAGGGAGAGCTTCACGCTGATCGAGGGGAGGTAGAACGCTTCGGCATCGAGCAGGCTTGCTTGTCTTTGCCTTCGCGCTTGTCACACCTTGTGCTGAGCTTAATCTGTTTGAAGTCCTCGACGGAATGCGTTCGTGCTCCAATTGATTTCGTGGTTGGGATGCTTCACGTTGACTGAGCGGGGGCATGTCCGAGCGGTACCGCTCGTGAGGCGTGAGGCCAATTGAAATGAGACTAGGTAGTGAAGGAAGCTCATCGGCATTCCGACGGCCGTGTACCACACCTCGATGGGCTTGGCGTGACTTGGGATGTGTGCTTCCAGTGGCTTGAGAATCAAAATGTTGCTGGTGAAGTCCAATGACTGAAAATGACGGATCAAGCTCTGGAATCATACCCGATAACTCCGGCTTTGGCTCACATAGCTGCTCGGTTTTGCAGTCTTTACGCTTCTGCTGTAGATGTAACAAGCCTGGCAGCAATGCGTATTCGCAATCCGGAAAGGGGCAAACGTACATCTGGGACAGAATTGAACGAGCCAGACAGCTCTCGTGGAAAGTGTGCTGTACACGACACATAAATGTAGTCAGAAATCAAATTGGCGAGTCCAGGCGCAACCAACCCAATAACGCACCCCGCATGTGCTCGAATGAAGAGCAGACTTTATTCGCAGGCTCTGAGCGCACAGTGAGCATGTCGCCCCGGAGTCACCGAAGGCTTTGGCGTTTTCAGCACTGACTTTCGTCCCCGAAACTGCTTTCACGAGAAAGTCTTGAATGGGATGCTTGTCGCCCTGATCCAGCTGCAGAAGAACGTCATAGTCGTTTGTTGATAGCTCTCGATTCTCGAGGTCTCGTATTAGATCAGAGCTGATAGCTGTCCGGGGCTGATTTTCGCGCAATGCTGGAACCCACGGATCCGGTACGTTGTGCTTAACCACAAAAGCGTGATTCGAGTGGGCATTCGACTTGAAGCAGCGTGCACACAAGTCTACATTCTTGCACTGCACGCAGCGATACCGCTCACAGCGAATTGGCTTCGTCTTGCACTTCCTGCACGATGCTCCTTTATGGACATTTGGAGCTCTGTTCGCAGCATCAATCTCTTTCCGCAGCGTCGAGAGGGCTTCGCCGCCCCAATCCTGGCGACACAGGGGGCAAATAATGTTTTCCTTCGACTGTCGCCGACTTTCACCAAACACTTTCATGCACTCGATATGAAAATTGTTGCCACACCTACCGACAACAGCGTAAGAGACAAAATCCAAGCACCAGCAAGCCACGGAACGACCGACAGCACGCACCCTTTACGGCAGAAAGTCAGCGGCTGATTTTCGTCCATGTCCTCCTGACAGATCGCGCACACCTCTCCTTCTACCAACTCGTGTCGATCAACGTCCGCTTCTTCGGGCTGCGCAGCTGCAGCCTCTTCCTTGTGCTTCTTCCTGTACGGCTTCGGTGCTGGCCTCGCCTTCTCTCGGTACCCGCCACTCAGCAACATGTCGATCTACAGCAGCAACGACATCATTTAACTGTCTAAACCTCGTCATCAACACCTAAGAAGACACCAACCTCCGAGTCCATGAGCGACTTCTGCCACACGACGGGCGTCGTCGCTGGCACGCGCAGCACCTTGAGCATCACGAACAGAATGTGTACGCAGACGTCGACCGTGCCACAGCTACAGGTCTGCAAGGAACCAATGAGCACCTTGTGCTTCTTCTGGCTGTTCTGTTCCTGAATCTAAAAGACCAACACATCAACAAATGAGACTTTAGGTACGGCCTGGCTTGCCACGGGCTCAGCTAACCACGTAGGACGTGGGGCCCGTCGTCTGCACCAGGTACATGGTGGCCGCCAGCGTCTGCTCGATGCGCGCTGCCACTTCCTCCGACGCCCTCGAGCGGTACGGCACCAGACGACTCATCCCAGCCTCCAGCGCGGGACTGAAACGGGCGCATGCGGAATGCAGAGTGATGGTCACTTCAACTTTCTCTACAGTCCCGTGGGACCTATCCCGCGGGTTTTGCAAAAGGTCCCGTGGGTTTTGCGTGCCAAGTGGCATCATTTCACAACACGCACCACGTTTTTGGGGAAGAGGACGCTAGCGAGCATGAACGACCCCCTGGAATGGTACTACGAGATCCCCGTCGTGTCGCGGCTGTACCTCACGGGATCCTTCCTCACGACGACCGCTTGCGCGCTGGACCTGGTGTCGCCCTTCTCGCTCTATTTCAACTTTAACCTCATCTTCTTCAAGGGGCAGGTACGGGATAGCTCCAGCGGTCTGTTGATGGCGCTGTACTGATTAATTCTTCTCTCTGCGTGTGGCAATACGTTTTGCAACAGGTGTGGAGGCTGGTGACCAACTTCATGTTCTTCGGACTCTTCAGTCTGGACTTCCTATTCCACATGTACTTCGTGTACGTCTAATATCTCTCTGTAATGCTGACTGTAGTAGCGCTGTGTGGGACGACATATTGTATGCTACTAACTGTCTTCGATGCTTCGGTTTACGCTAAACAGCGTCCGCTATTGCAGATTATTAGAAGAAGGGTCTTTCCGTGGGCGGACAGCGGACTTCGTGTACATGCTGCTGCTGGGAGCAGTGGTTATGATCGTACGAACACATTTCGTGGGCTTGAAACCGCAATTGCTGAAGACACTGACGCCGGTGCTCTGGATGTGGTTTTGATAATTGCAGTTAGTGGCGCCATTCGTGAACATCCACTTTCTGGGATCGTCGTTGACGTTCATGATGGTGTATCTTTGGGGCCGACGCAACGAGCACGTTCGGATGAGCTTCCTTGGTTTGTTCCCGTTCACGGCACCGTACCTGCCGTGGGTGCTGTTTTCCTTCTCGATCCTGCTGGGAAACAGCGCTACGACGGATTTGATTGGCATCATTGTCGGTCATATCTATTATTTCCTGGAAGGTAAGCAGAAGAACGCTATGCATTCGTTCAACCTCAAGCACTTCTAACACGTTATGCTGTGTGGCTCTACAGACGTGTACCCTACCATTGCCAGTATTCGAGGCTGGAAGACCCAACGGCCACTTGCGACTCCTCGTTTAATGTACTTCATGAACGATGCCATAGCATTGTGAAGACTCATTTTCTAATTGCTGTTTATCGTTCCTTGCACTATGAGCAGCCGCTACCTTTTCGACCCGCGCCCTGTCGTCGTAGACGGAGAGCAAGTGATCAACGACTTTGGTGGGGATAACAACGATCACCCCCACATGGAGTAAAGATGAGTATTGATCGAAACACGAAGCAAATGAAGACGAAGCAGATACAAGTAGCCTGTCATGGGCACAACAACGAGGCGTCGAACCGCAGCCGCTGCTAAGGATCGAACAAGGCAATTCAAATTTCTTTGTCTTTCCTGGAACTGATAATTATATAAAACTGTATAATGTACTAGGCCTTTGTCAAGCAGACCGCCGAGTACGAGGTAAAGGCGACGTCGATCTGAAAGCTTCGATGACCTGGTTTTGCTTCTTTCGCAATACAATGGAGGTGCTGTGCTGTTCATGTGTTCATGTGGCCAGCATAGATATACTGCTCGGTGCAGTTGGCGAGGCTTTAAATGAAAGCGTTCCGATTGCTTCGCTCACCAAGCCTCGCTGACCGCCATCAACGGAATCTGCGAGCGCCTCTGCGCCTCAGGCACCTGCATCATCAGCAGCAGTGAATGTAGGTCATTCTTCTCCAAGTCATCCTCTGGGAAGTCTCCGCGCGGGGTCGAGTTCGCGCTCGTGTCCGGCGACCTCTTCTGATTCACAACAGGAGCGGTTCGAGGCGTGTGGTTGCTTGAGACAGCACGCCTCAACATTGTCGGCATCCCCATGACAAAGCGCGATGCGCTGTTGATCGCCGACGTCTGAACGTGAAGTTCAGACGCCTCATTCTCTTCTCCCGTCTTGCTGGTGCTGAGCTCCGAACGAGGCTCAGGCGATTCCAGCGGTACGTCAGACGTGGCTGTGAGCACTTGTGGCGACGGCTTCGTGGAGCCTGTCCGGATGCGCATGAGTGATGGGATGCCAAACATCCTGCTGTGCTGCTTGGTCTGTTCCTGCTTGACGGGCGAGTCGTTGCTCGACCTTGCGAGCGACGGAACTGTCGGCGCGCGGTCGACATGAGCCTTTTGATTGTCAGCCGCCGCAGCGCTCCCGCTGTTCGTGGTGGAGCGCTTTAGCTTCGTGACGGTCGACAAGTTGGACTTGATGCGGGCCGCCGCGTTGGATGACGCGGTGGCCGAGCGGCGCAGCAGCGGCGCGCCGAACATGCGTTTCTTGCTCTTCATGGGTTTCTGCGATGTCGCCTGCTTCTTATCGAAGGTCGGACCGCCGTCTCGAGCGCTGAGCGTCGGCTGATGCTCTGCGTCGCTTCCTGGAGAGTGAAGCGGGTCGAGGCGCGACGTCGGACTATTCTCGCTGTGTGGCACTGGCGGCATCGTGTGACTTCGTCTCTGCACGGTACACTTCCTGCACTTCTTCTTGCCGGTGCCTAGGGTCGTCGCCGCCACAATCGTGGCTTTTTGCAGACTATACCGATAACTGCCTCACCTCTACAAGTTGCTTGCCTGTACCAAGGACTTGGTACAGTGCGACGCGACCTTCTGATGCGTTACCTGTGGGCGAAGTAAGTGAAATCGGATGGCCATACGAATATCCGGAGGCCTGTACATTTACAATGTTGAATACAGGAACGATCTTATCTGTTCTCGGCCCTCGGCCCGGCCGCCTGTTGTAGACGATCGTGTTGGTGTCGCGCCATGTAACGCGTAAGGCCGAGCAAACGCCTCACAGCGCTGCATCCAGCTGTCCAGACGGTCTCCACAACACACGGCGCTGCGCGTGATTCAAGACGCTCCGGTTCGTCTAGCGTGATTGCGACCATGACGAAATTGCCCGGTCTGTCAGCTGCTTGGCTTCGGCCCATCGGCTGGTATCGTGGTGGGTGAGGGTCAGAAGCCTTGGAAGTCGTGCCGAGAAGCGTCGCTGTCCAGCGGCGGGGTCTCCTCGCTCGAGCTCGGGTAGTCGTCGAAGTTGGACGTGTCTCCAGCGCAGGCCAATCTTGGGACGTGTGGAGCGGGCACTTGCCTCAGTGGGACGGAATTCCAGTCGACGTGTTCAAACCACACGTGCTTCTTGATGGCTGCGGCGTCACTCAGTCGCTTGGCTGGATCGGGCTGCAGCATCTGCCGCAAGAGGTCTTTGAGCGAGCTTTGCATGTACCGCGGCCAGTAGATCTTGCCCGAGAGGATCCGGTTGTAGAGCTCGAAATGCGAGTCGTTGCGGCGCGTCGTGAAAGGAGGCGAGCCGCTCACCATCTCGAACACCACGCAAGCGAACGCCCACCAGTCGACGATAGATGAGTAGTTCCGCGCCTGGTGCGAAAGCGTGAGCTGCTCTGGTGCCAAGTACTGCGGCGTCCCCACGCTGGACGACGTTCGGTCGGTTGGGCCGTGAAGCCGCTTGACGAAGCCAAAGTCTACCACCTTGATGTGCCCGCCAGCGTCCAGCAAGATGTTCTCGGGCTTTAGATCTCGATACATAAAGCCGTTCGTGTGGCAATCCTCAACAAAGATGACGAGCTCCGTCGCGTAAAACTTGGCTTCGTCGTTAGACAGCCGCCCTACAGAATGGAGGCGATGGAAGAGCTCGCCACCGGGAATATACTCCATGAGGAAATGCACATGTGACGAAGTGGCCAGACTCCCAAAGAACTGGACTGCGAAAGGATGCCTGACTGATGTCATCTGAGCCATCGCGTCGCGCTCCGCTTCAAGTTGTGGGATCATCTTTTTCACGATCACGTCCTTCTTCTTGATCGATTTCAACACGTAGTAAAGACTCGAGCGCTTGTGTCGAACGAGACGCACCTTGCCCAGCATACCTGTCCCGATGATCGCCAGCAGCGCGAAGTAGTTCTCCATACTAAAAGGTTTCGGCGGCATATCCAGTCTCGTGCCGATCCAGGGGGTCGACTCGGTATCCTCGCTCAAGTTGTCACCGTGCCCGTCAGTCGCCTCGCCGTATCTGTAGTGGGAAATGGAGGCAGGGTCCCCGAGGACAGACACTGCGCCGCCCATCAACGATCACGAAGATGAATTCATGTGGAATGATGGACTGCAAACGCAAGAATCGTTTCGCCCCTGCGCTCCTCCAAAAGCAAAAAATAGAGAGCAAACCGCTCAGTTTGCTTTTACAGGGACAGACGGGAAACACCGGGATTTCATAAGGCAGCGCGGATATTGGAGACGAGTACTTCACTTGTCTATGGGTCGGTCTTCTCTATCGGGAACGGGTGGGCTTCCGTGTTGAAGACGATCTCGTCCAAAGCCAGCATCGAGTCGTCGGAAAACAGCAGGAATAGATACTTGAGCGTCTCGGCGATGAAGAAACTCTCCATTTCGTTCCGGAAACCAACATGAATGGGGCCCTTGGCCACGTTACCAATGCTTGCATATCCGCCACGCTCTAACCGGCAATTCGTCTCAAAAGCCTTCATGATTTCGCGGCCATACTCGCGGTACTTTTCGTCTTTCGTTACACGATACATTACCATCAGACTCTCTACCGTCTCGGGGCGAAGGAGGTTGAACGCGTCGGTTGCGCTAACGAGCAAATCCTCTTCGACGTTCTCCTTCATGTTGAAGTACATGATCTCAGGGGCGAGCTTCGTCTCCATTTGTGCGTACATTTGGTAGCAGGTCTCCATCAGCTGCTTCGCCAGCGTGATGTGCTCTTCGGGCATGCCGTTCTGGTATCCGAGTGCCAGCATTCCCGGCACAAAGCACACCAAGTGATCCATCTTGGGCTCGAATTTGCCATACACAAGCTCTCCGATGAACACGAAACCATTGGGCTTTGACTTGCCCAAGAGTTTGTCCGAGATGCCATCCACTGCTGTCATGTACTGCGTCTTGAACTTGTCGTCCTTCTTGCCAGACAAAAGCCACTAAACACAGAAGTCAGTCTTTGAATTCCGTAACATACCGCCCAAGTACGTATCGAACCTGCTTCAGAAGATACTCGTAGTAGCTGTCACCATTAGCACCCAACGTGATTTTAGACGTGGTGATCTTTCCGGACTGCTGATTGAGCTGAACTGGCAATAGACCGTTGGTGTACTTCGCCTTCACTTGCTTTGCGAGCTATATATAATAACACATTTGAGTAAGGCGACCATTACGGAATTATTTACCTTTTCAGCAGACGTACCGAGTCGGAAATGCGCTCAACCTGCTCTTGGTATTTCGGGTAGCCAGTTAGTCGGGCAAGGTACTTGAACTCCATCTGCAGTGTGCCGACTTCTGACAGTGAAGGTGCCGCCCGTGTCCGTTTGGTCTGTCATATTCACCATAGATGACAAAAATATCAGCATCTTCAATTATCACACTCAAAAAAAAAAAAACTTACCACAACGTCGAAATCCTTGGCTGGCATGCCGTGCTCATATACGTCGAAGGCCGGCGAGAGTGCCATGCCCAGCTTGTTCGCAATCGTGAGCAGATGCACGTGTCCAGACATGTAGTAGGACGAGAGCAAGCCGCCCATGAGGCGGATGGTCGTCTCAAAGAAGCTGATGAATCCGGTGAGGAAGATCCGCTGCTCCATGTTGTTGGCCACCCACTCACTAGCGCGGTCGAACTCGTCGAACATGCCCACAAGGTACAGCGTGTCGAGTGCGTCCACCAACGTGAGTGCCATGTCGTGGCCGGGCAACCCTGTGCCCTTGTACGTCTTGACGTTGAGCGAGTCGTGGCCGTAGGCGTACGTAGCATAGCCCTTCCAGGCCCACTGTACCATGTCGACCACTTGCTTCTGGTCATCGTTGTGCATCGCCGGATCATAGGGCGCGCGCCTTCGCTGCTCCTCCTCGTGCGTGGGGTCGCTGACCGGCGGCTCGAACTCAAAGACGTCGAGAGCCGGCACCGGCTCGGGCGTGGCCTTGTCCGCGGCGTGTTCAATGTGACGCAGGTGGTTCATCCATCCGTTGTCGTTAGCGACGCCATCGCGCTGCGGCGTCGCGGCGCTGGAGCTCCACATGAGCCACTGCGCCACGATTCCAAAGCACAACAGAGCCAGCAATATACGCAGCACCAGCGCCGTGGACGTCGAGCGCACGGAGGAGGAACCGCGACTGCTGACGCTGCGACTGAAGCTCTTGGTGGGAAGATGCTCGGCCCCCAGCGGGCCAAGCGGAGGCTCGCGGATGTTGCTGAGGCGGCGTGCACGCGGCTCCATAACTGAGTGTCGTCGAGGGGATAGATCAGGAGTTTTGCTGTTGCGTTTTGGCCAATAGGAGAGGAGCAGTGGATTTGGTGTGCAGTACCTATCATATTCTTTAAAAAGAGAAGAAGATGATGAATGGAGTGGGCAGATGATGAAGAACAACTTGTTTTATGCGTGTCAATTGAGGGCGTGTGGGGTCTGCTGGATGAAGGAAGGGGTGGAGATGGCTCTGCTTCTCCTGCCCTATCCGACGGGCAGCGGACTCGGCGTGCTCCTTGAGAAAACGACGAGTGCGGTCCAAGGTCTAGCGACCGGGATCCCGATGCCCACCCACTTCAGGCTGTCATATGTACGTGTAGCTGGCCTTTGGATGGCTAAAGTTCAGGAATGCCTCAACACTAGAATGAAGAAGCACAACGTGATGAGGGCTAGCAGTAGGAAGATGCAGCGCTCGGGCCTCGTGTTGCGCTGGTATTTCTCGGCGCGGTCGAGCTGGCCCAGTCCCGACCGCATTCGCTCGACCACCTAGCCGTTGCAGAGAAGAAGGTACAGTTAGCTGGACAGATTGCATGAGTATGGGTGCCTGTGGTGTTGTTACCTGCTCCATGTTGTAGTCGATTCGGTCGATGAGCGTGCCCTGGTCGATCACCATCTCTGTGACCTCCTTGAACATGGTGGCCAGCGTCGCAACGGACTTGGCGATCCGCTGGATTTCAATGTCCCGAGTCTTGATGTCGTACTCTGTTCGGTCCATCGCGAAAGCCGTTGCCTTGTTGCCATATTGGAAGCTTTCACCAAGGCGTCCCGCTCCTTTCTCCATCGCATCGACATCGAAGATCTCGCTTCCGAACTTCTGCAGCTGGAGACGTTGGAGATACTCGCGCTGACGTGTTCGAAACTGCATCGATATCTCCTGTAGTCGGCTGGCAATAGCTCGCTGCGTATTCAATCGCACAAGGCGATCCGCGGGCGATGGGCTCGGCTCGCCTCCGACAAAAGCGCTCGTAATCTTCTTCAACGAGCGGTCGGCCTTATGAAATAACACCGTGATCTCTTCGGTGAGGCAATTGATCTCGTGTTCTTGCTGCATCTCCGAGTCGTCGAATCGGATCATAAGCCTTCTCGTGTGCAGAAGCTGCAAGTATTCCACTCCATTAACGAAGAACAGCACAATAACGTATAACCATTAGCCCCAGATTCAAAAGCCATCTTTTCAAGGCATTCGGGTAGCACCACTCGTCGAGCTCGTACATTTCGCGTGGAGCAGGCGTATCGATTCGTCCGCGCTGTCTGCAAAGCGCGTCCACTCGGGTTTCTGGATTTCGCTGTGGTCTGCACCGGGAAACTCGTTCGCGTCCTGCAGTAGCCCCTTCTCCATTGCGTGTGACTTGCCCCTCTGTATCACAAAGGTAGAGCTTCCGTCAGCCAGCCCACTTCGCTTTAAGAGCCCCACCTCCTCACCTGCTTGGAAAAAAACAGCGCCCCCAGCAGCGGCGAGTTGTCCAGCCGTGGGCGCATCTGAAAGCGCAAGTTGCGCTTGCACAGGTTGTCTCTCCGCTCCAGGAATCGTCCCGTGAGATCTCGGTACGCCATGGCCGTCAGCTTGAGCACTTCGACCATCGACCATCAAAAGATTGATCTTGAAACGTCGCACTCCTACGATTGGTCAAAATACGATTAATCTGTCACCCAATCGCTAGACCGCAAATCCAAAGTTCAACGGCATCACTACTGTAGCTTCCGCACCCGCACGCGATGGCGGACGCTCCTGGTGCGCAGACGCTGCGCTGGAGCAAGTTGGAGACCGTGGCGCGGCGCAACGGAGAGACGCCGACACGGCGCTCGGGCCACTCGCTGTCCATCGTGGGCTCCAGCGGCTACCTATTCGGCGGCTGCGACTACGCCGAGCCACCGGGACCGACCAGCGACCTTTTCGCACTTAAAATAAACGCCAGCGCGCCCAGCGAGTGGGAGCGGCTGCGCTCGCCCATGGGCGGCGCCTGGCCGCCTCCGCGCTGGAAGCACTCGGCCACGGTTGTGGACAACAAGATCTACGTCTTCGGTGGCTTCCACAGCAGCTCCACGCGTTTCAACGACCTGTGGATCTTCAACTCCATCACGCTCGACTGGACGCAGCCTGGAGTGCCAGGGGCGACTCTTCATAATGCCGCGAGCAACGCTTTGCACCGAGCCAGCGTAGTGAAACCAGTGGTGCCAACCGTCCCAGCACCAAGAGGGGCTCATTCGGCGGTAGCCATTCGACGCTCGATCTACGTGTTTGGAGGGTATGGAGGCACAGGATACGGCAGGAGGGACTTCGACGACCTGTATATGCTGCGGACAGATGACCTGACCTGGACGAAAGTCACCTGCAAGGGAAAACCCCCGGAGAAACGAGCAGGCCACCAGGCCTGCGCGGTGGACGATCTCATGCTGGTCTGTGGCGGGTGGAACAGCGTGACACAGTTTAATGACTTGCACATTTTTGACTCGACGGTCAACTCATGGACTCTTGTGGAAGGCACGCAGATGGCAACGACGCTGCCGAGATGGAACCACGCTTGCTGTGCCGTGCTAGCTATTCCACACGCGAAGGTGTTCGTGTTTGGCGGTGTGGTCGGCGAGCCTAACAACTACAATGCCCAGGGGAATTTCATGAACGACTTGAGTGTGCTGGACTCGGGTGACATGAGCTGGAACGTCCCGGAGATTGAGGGCACGCCTCCATGCGGCCGAAGCGATTCTACTCTTGCCTACGATGACAAAGGGAGTCGCCTCATCGTTTTTGGTGGCTGGGCCAACGTATGGCTCAACGACATGTTCTACCTTGACGTAAGCTGCGTCGTTGGCCCCCCGTATGGTATCACCGGAATTTTTCCGGACTTTGGGCCGATTACCGGTGGAACGGCCTTAGTGATCGAAGGCATCGATTTCGTCAATAAGCCGGTGACGATCCGATTTTCTTGTCGGAAAGGGTCGGTGGATGTTCTGGGCGAATATGTTAATGATCACACTCTAAACGTCGTAGCGCCTGACTTTACGGCGTTCCCGGCGGGAGATGTCCAAGTGCGAGTGGCACTGCAAGGCGACTCGTTCACGACGACTTTCCAAACCTACAGCTATTTCTCTGTTACTCATGCGCCTCTGAGTTTTGCATATGGCCCTGGTGTACTGTCGGGTGGCGCTAGTGGTGAGCCAACGTGCTTCATTATCCAAGCAAGAGATGCTCAGCGCAATTTGAGGACACGTGGTGGGGATGAGTTTACGGTGGACGTCTCTCTTTTTGATGACTCGGATCCCATTTTTCTACCAAGTTTGCAGATTCAAGACCTTCTCAATGGCAAGTACTTGGTGAGCTACACAGTACCCAATCCAGGAGAGTATCAAGTCAAGATTGAATTTCAAGGCACTTTTGGTGGCAATGCAGGGCCGATTCGTGGATCGCCATACACAGCTACGTTTGACGACATTGTTACACGGGAGATGAACTTAATGACAGGAAAATTGGTGCTAGATCAAGTTCTGCATGATTTACAGGATCTTCAGCAATCAACACGTGAATGCAATATCGGTCTGGAGCAGCCCCTATCAGACCCGACTTGGACACCTGAGCAAGTTACAGCTGCGTTAATTGGGCTGAAAGAGCATGTCTTCACGGTCGACAAGCGTGGAGAAGAGATATCTCTGTCAATTGAACAACTTCGGGCAGAGATTGCTTTCCTCAAAGATGCTGGCATCGTCGTTACTAAGGAGTTGGATATTCTGATGGCGATCGAAGTGTCCTGGGGGGAGGTGGTCAAGAAGGTGCCTGGTACAAGCAATCGCATCGCGCCTCTACTTGCTATGCAGAGCTTGAAGTTTCGAGAAGAAGTGGCCGCGTACAAGGAAGAACTGCTGGCAAAAGAATCCCAGCTCAAGTCAAGGTCGTTTTGGAGCTTTTCGATTGGCGTCAATGCGGCACTAGCACTCATCAACGAAGAGCAAGGAAACGCGGAAAAGGATGGTGTCGCCTTCAGACACAAGAAACACATTGCTGAGATATTAGAGTGCGAAGATTTGATGGAGCCGTGCGCTGCCATTTTGACTGGCATTCAGCGTACACTTACACATTGCAATCAAATGTGGGAAGCTATTTCACAAGTCAGCAGAAAGATTGATTTATCGAGGGATATTCCATGGAGTATGATCGACGGCATCGTGCTTGAAGAAGAAGCTAAGACGTTTCTAGCGCTTGTTAAAGCTACCCACAAAGATATCCGGGACTGTGACGCATTCAAAAGATTTGAGCGCCTTGTAAAAGACTTTCTCAGCACCTGTCCGCTGTTTCAGGCTTTGCGGCATCCGTCTATGCGGAAGCGTCATTGGCAGGACCTGATTGCCGTCTCGGGGAAATCCTTTGAGTGTCCAGATGACAACCCGTCGATGAAATTTGCGGATATCCTAGCGCTAAATCTGCACGAGTTCCAGCGCGACGTCGAAGAGATTACGGACCGAGCTCAGAAAGAAGCCAAACAGGAGTCCGTTCTACAAGAACTTGAAACCCGGTGGTCTAGTATCTGTCTGATCATGGCTCCGTATAAAGACACGACTGTACCAATACTTCACATGGCCGAGGATGATGTAGAAATGCTGGAGTCAGATCAGTTGCTCGTGCAAGGAATGACTTCAGGAAGGAACAGCTTCTTTCAAGACCAAACACAGTTGTGGCGCTCAAAGCTGATGCTAGTTTCGGAAACACTTGGAGCACTGCTGGACATTCAGCGATCGTGGTCGTACCTGGAGCCGCTCTTCATGCAGTCGGAGGAAGTGAAGCGAGAGCTTCCGGACGAGGCCGCTCGATTTGAGGATGTTGATGAACAAGTTCGGCAAACGCTGCAGCAGATGTGGGCCCAGGAGCCACCAGGAAACGTTCTACTTGCCTGTCAGCCTCCTGGTCGTCTTGACTTGCTTAATGATCTGCGCTCACGGCTGGAAAGGTGTCAGCAAGCCTTGAAAGAGTATCTGGATTCGAAACGGCATTTATTCCCTCGCTTCTACTTCATTTCCGAAGCCGATTTGCTAGACATTTTGTCTAATGGTAGTTCCCCCCAGAAAATTATGGTTCACCTCGAGAAGGTATTCCTGGCTACCAATACTCTCGTCCTGGAGAAAGAGAACAACGGGGCAGCTAGCTCGACGCTGGCTACCCATTTCATCTCTAATGGTTCTGCAAAGGAGACTATCTCATTCGAGAACAAAGTTCACTTGGATGGGAAGGTTGAGCTCTATATGCAAACCGTATTGGAGTCTATACAACTCACTCTAAAGGAACATGTCACACGTTCGATCACCAGGTTTCCTGAACAGAATCGTGTCGACTGGTTACTACAGAAAGTCCCATCGGCCAGTGAGGATGCGGTCTCAAAGGAAAACATGGATGCGGCCCAAATTGCTCTTCTCGTTGCTGGAATTGAATACGCAAGAAGCGTCGAGAATGCCTTCGAATTGCTTTCGAAGGGCCACGCGACTGCAATGAAAGAGCTTCTCGAGAAAGTGGTGATCCAGCTAAACGATCTGATCAAACTGACGCAAACGAACTTGTCCAAAGCTGATCGTCAAAGGACAATGTGCATGATCACAATGGATGCCCACTCTCGAGATATTGTGCAAAAGCTTCTATACGAAGAGATCACCACACCCAGTTCGTTTCTGTGGCAATCGCAGCTGAAACAACGACGGTCTGATCATCAAACCCACACTTACCTGGAAATTTGTGATGCAACTTTTGACTATGGGTTTGAGTACTTGGGAAACGGTCCGAGACTCGTAGTAACGCCCCTGACGGACAGAATTTATGTGACTGCGACTCAGGCACTTCACATTCAAATGGGCTGTGCACCTGCAGGACCTGCTGGTACTGGAAAAACAGAAACTACGAAAGACTTGGCGAATATGGTCGGCAAAATTTGCTACGTTTTCAACTGCTCGCCAGAGATGGACTACAAGAATCTGGGTAATATCTTCAAAGGACTAGCAAGCGCTGGAGCCTGGGGCTGTTTCGACGAATTCAACAGACTTGCTCCTGAGGTGTTATCTGTATGCTCTGTCCAGTTCAAAGCGGTCTGTGATGGTATTCGAAGCGAAAGCAGTCGCGTTGTGGTAGAGGGAGACTCAGTCAAACTTGATCCAACTTGCGGCACCTTCATCACGATGAATCCTGGATATCTTGGTAGATCCGAGCTGCCCGAAGGGTTGAAAGCCTTGTTCCGTCCAATTACAGTGATGGCGCCGGATCTAGTGCTTATCTGCGAAAATATGCTGATGGCGGAAGGCTTCAAAGAGGCCAAGTTGCTCGCCGCAAAGTTCTTTAGCCTGTATTCGTTGCTCAGGGAGCTGCTCTCTAAACAGGACCACTACGATTGGGGTCTTCGAGCTGTCAAGAGTGTCCTCGTTGTCGCAGGCTCCTTCAAACGTGCCGAACCAAAGCTGTCTGAGCCGGAAATTCTCATGCGCTCTCTGCGTGATTTCAACTTGCCCAAAATCGTCAAGCAAGACTTGCTCGTGTTCAACGGACTTCTTGGCGACCTCTTCCCTAATCTGAACTTACCACGTAAAATTGACGAATCGATGGAGAAGTACGTCCACGTTGCCTGTGAGGACCGTGGCCTATGGCCTCATGAGCAGTTCCGGCTTAAAGTTATCCAGCTCGAGGAGCTGGTAGCCATTCGTCACTGTGTATTCGTCATGGGCCCGCCGGGAAGTGGAAAAACGGAATGCTGCGAGACACTGGTCGCTGCTCGAAAGAAGAGAGGTGACGACTACGTGACAAAAGTTATTGATCTCAACCCGAAGGCCGTTTCTACCGAAGATTTGTATGGATACATGGTACTCGGGACGCGAGAATGGAAAGACGGGTTGTTGTCGAAGATTATGCGGGATGTGGCAAGTAGTTCTGTCACAGACCCCCGTCCGAAATGGATTGTGCTGGATGGCGACCTTGACGCCAATTGGATCGAGTCGATGAACTCGGTTATGGACGACAACAAGATGCTGACGCTTGCTTCGAATGAGCGCATACCGCTGAAGCCGAATATGCGGCTTCTGTTTGAGATTCGAGATCTCAAGTACGCTACTCCAGCAACAGTATCTCGCGCAGGTATCCTTTATATTTCCGATGATGATGGCTTTCAGTGGAGATCATTCTTGGCGAGCTGGGTGGCAACAAAAGGCACATCGGTTCAGCAGCGCACAGTTTTGGGAGAGGCAATGAACAAGTACATCGATCCCAGCATCGCTTTTGTCAAGCAATGCTGTAAAACAATCGTGCCGATGCAAGAAATCACCATGGTGCACTCTTACCTCTACTTTCTGGATGCGGTGCTCGATGCTGAAACCCTTCGAGATGCCAAGAAAGTAGATATCCTGAGCGGTTTTATCTCCGTGTGGGCATTTGGCGCTGCGCTCACGATCACAGACGATGGAACCGACTACCGCAAGCTGTTCAGCGAGTGGTGGCGAAGCGAGTTCAAGCATATTAAGTTTCCAGCTCGAGACACGGTGTTTGACTACTGGCTCGACCCTAACACGCTTGCTTTTGACACATGGCGAGCGTCTCCATATTTCAAAGCAGTCCACTTTGACGGCTCTGTTGCGATGTCATCCGTCACAGTGTCCACTCCGGAGACAGCCTCGATTACGAGTTGGATGAGCATCATGGTTCGTGAACAGCGTCCTTTCATGCTCTGTGGTAACGCAGGCACGGGCAAAACGCAACTGGTGCAAGGGTTACTCAACAATTTGGACGTTCGAGCTTATGATCCAAAATCGGGAGCTACGCCCTCATCAGCGGCTGAGCGCACAGGCCAAGCGTCTAGCATAAGTATCAACTTCAATTACTATACGAACGCGAACGCGCTTCAAACTATTCTCGAGTCAAGACTGTCGAAGCGAGTGGGCTCGACCTTTGGTCCTACGGTTGGAGACCAATTGATTTACTTCCTAGACGACCTGAACCTTCCTCAAGTCGACCAATACGGAACGCAGAGCGCTATCGCGCTGCTTCGTCAATATCTGGACTATGGTCACTGGTATGATCGGGCCAAATTCTCGCTGAAGCAGATTGTGAACGTGCAGTTTTTGAGTTGTATGAACCCCAACGCTGGCAGTTTCAGCATCAATCCGCGCCTTCAGCGGCATTTTGTCACGTTTGCACTGCCGCAATTGAGTGCGGCGAGTTTGCAGGTTATCTACACAACATTTCTCGAGGGTTACGTTGCTGATTTCGTTGAAGATATTCGCAAGATGTCCCAGTCGATTCTAAAAGCTGCGCTTAGTCTCCATCTACAGGTGTGCAGCACATTCCGCAAGACAGCGTCCAACTTCCACTACGAGTTTAATATTCGACATGTGGCCAACGTTTTTCAGGGGCTGCTGATGGCGAAGCCGGCAATGTTTGAGGATCCGCTGAAGTTTGCGCTGCTTTGGGTACACGAATCATCTCGCGTCTACGGTGATCGCTTAGTTTCCACGCAAGATCAGGCCAAGTTCATTTCTATTGTGCAGCAGCAAGCTCGGAAATGCTTTCCCGCTCTCAATTTTATGCGGTACTTTGCCCCAGTCTCGTCTGGAACTAACGAATCGGCCCTATTGCAAACAGACCCAATTCTCTTTTGCCATTTCGCAAATGGACTGCGAACAAACGAATACGACCAAGTGGTGTCCATGCAAGTTCTTCATGCCACAGTGGAAGAAGCCTTGGCAGAACACAACGAGCTCAACGCCAAAATGGATCTGGTATTGTTTAAGGATGCACTCGAGCACATTGCTCGTATCGTTCGCATCATCTCCAACCCGTCCGGTCATGCGCTTCTTGTTGGCGTTGGTGGGAGTGGGCGCAAGTCTCTGGCGCGTTTGAGTGCGTTCATGTGTGGATACGTGCTTGTAGAGATTACAATCACCCATGCCTATTCGCTCCTGGACTTCAAGTCGGACCTCCAAAACATGTTCATGAAGGCGGGGGTAAAGGGGGATGGTGTCGTTTTCCTGTTTGATGACAATCAGATTAAAAACGAGCGGATGCTCGTGTACTTGAACGATTTGCTATCTAGTGGGAACATTCCAGATCTCTACAGTGCTGACGAACAAGCCAACCTCATTCAACAGTTTCAACCAAAGATGATGGCAGCGCTGGCAGCCAGTGCCGCCGTGGATCCATCTGGTGAAGCTGGTGGCACTAACAACCTTGGTACGGAAGGCTCAGAGAAAGAACGGGCTTGGCGGTGGTTCGTGCAAGAAATTAAGCGCAATCTACATGTCGTACTGTGCTTCTCCCCGGCGACATCAGATTTCCGGACGAGAGCTCGAAAATTCCCAGCACTGGTAAACTGTGCCTCGATTGACTGGTTTCAGCCCTGGCCAAAGGAGGCCTTGCGCTCGGTTGCTGCCCGCTTCCTATCGTTTGAAGATCTGCCTCAATTAAATCCCCCGGAGAACATTGCGATGGCTGTGCAAAACTTCATGCCGTTTGCTTTCCAGAGCACAAATACTCTAGCGAAGGAGTTTTTCGCTCGTGAGAAGCGCCACGTGTACTCAACTCCCAAGTCTTATCTTGAGTGTCTGACGTTGTACCGGCGACTACTAACCCAGAAACACGCTTTCCATCAAAAGGCGATGCAGCGTCTTGAAAGCGGACTGGAAAAGATGGAGTCAACCGGAGAAATTGTGGCAACTATGGAGGAAGAACTGAAAAGGACACTAGAAGACGCGGAGAAGAAGAAGGTGATCGTGGAAGAGCTAGCGGCTAGGCTGCAAAAGGACAAAGAGGTCGTGGAAAACGAAACAGCTCGAGCTAATTTTGAACGCGAGAAGTGCGCCGTTATTCAAACTGATGTATCTGCGAAGAAAGCAGACACGGAGGCAGACCTCGCGCAAGCACAGCCGATGCTTGATGCAGCGATGGCAGCTCTTGATACACTCAACAAAAAAGATCTTGGGAGCTGCAAGACTATGGCCAAGCCTCCTGCAGGTGTCGGGGACATCTTTGGTGCTGTCGTCGTACTTTTTGCCGGCGTGAACCCCAATGTGATTATCCAGAAAAATGGCAAAGTGAAAGACAAAGATCGATCATGGGAGGCGTCGAAGAAGGCTCTTCTTGGCAACATCAATGCCTTGGTTGAGGAGCTCAAGGGTTTCAAGGTGATAGTGGATAATCAGCAGGTTCCCGAAGTCAACTGGAAAGAGATCCGACCATTCTTGCAACTAGAGCATTTCAATGTGGAAGTGATTGAAAAGAAAAACTCGGCTGCGGCGGGATTGTGTGCGTGGGTGATCAATATCGTAGCGTATTACGATGCCATTGTGGTGGTTGAGCCGAAGAAGCGCGCTTTAGCGGAAGCTAACGAAAAGTTGCGGGTCGCGAATGAAAGGCTTGAGGTAGTGAATCAAAAGGTGGCTGCTCTGGAAGAGAAACTGGCGACATTGACTGAAGAGTTCGACAGAGTCAACAAGGAGGTTCAAGACGCCGTGGCACTCCTGGCGAGGGGTCGCCTTCGCATGGAGCTCGCACGCCGGCTTGCAAAGGCACTTGGAAGTGAAAGTGAACGCTGGGCCCATGAATTGGAGCAGCTTCGCGTAAGTGCGGAGATGCTAGTCTGTGACGTCGTGATCGCTGCTAGTTTCGTCTCGTATGTCGGAGCCTTCACGAAGCCCTTCCGGGACTTGCTCATCAACGACAAGTGGATCCCGTTCCTTCGTAATTCCCTGACTGAAAAACCATCTAAGGCAGACAAAGAGAAGGCTGCGCCAGCTCGAACTTTCATGAGTGAAGACAGCAATCCTTTGCAGATTCTAGCGACCCAATCTGAAGTCGCTGAATGGAACACGAAAGGCCTTCCAAGTGATCGGGTGTCGGTCGAGAACGGCGCCATCGTGTGGAACAGTACTCGAGCACCTTTACTGATTGACCCTCAGCTACAAGGCATTTATTGGCTTCGTGAAATGGAAAAGAATGCACGGCGTGCTACGCCCAGCTCGCTACAAGTGGTACGACAGGACCAACCTAACTTGACTCAGTTGCTAGAGACGGCAGTGGAGCATGGCTACACAGTGATTGCCGAAAACATGGGGGAAAAGGTGGAGGTGTGTCTGTGGCCGGTGATTTCGCGGTCGACTACAGTTCGTGGGCACAAAACCCTGCTTAAAATGGGAGACAAGCTGGTCGAATTGAATCCGGAATTCCGCTTGTATTTGCATACCAAGCTTTCAAATCCGCACTACCCTCCGGAGTTGCAAGCGGAGACCACAATGATCAACTTTGCGGTGACTCAACAAGGTCTAGAGGACCAGCTTCTATCCCTCGTAGTGCGGAAGGAATGGCCCAAGATCGCGAAGGTGCGTACGGCTCTCATTCATCAGCAGAACGAATTCAAGATTCGGATACAAACACTGGAGGATCGGATTCTCTCGAGCTTAGCCGACGCCGAAGGAGACGTAACGGAGAATGTGCAGGTTATCACCGATTTAGAGACAACGAAGGCTACAGCACAAGAAATCGCGAAAAAGGCTGCCAAGGCAACGGAATATGAGGTTCAGATCAATGAGTTGAGCGCGAAGTACCAGTCGGTGGCGAATCGTGGAGCGCTGCTCTTCTTCATCATGGATGGGCTTCATCGTATGCATTCGTACTATGTGTACTCTTTGAATGCTTACGTCGTAATTTTCCAGCGGGGGATCGACCTGGTTCAGGTGGAAAAAGAGACTGCGAGGCCACCATCATCAGGCGGTGGAGGCTTGCTTGGTCGTTTGAAGGCTGCTGCCAAGAAGGTTATCGTCTCGCAACGTTTTCAGTGGAATTCCGATTTGTTGCTTGCGGATCGAGTCGTCGAGAGTAACACGGAGCAGGATCTGGACGCTCTCATGAAAGAGGCTGATCAGATAGAAATGCCCTCAAATACTCAGATCGAAGCAAGGTGCACACAGCTCAAGACGTCTATTACTGACGTGGTGTTCAACTACATACGCCGTGGGCTGTTTGATAAAGACAAGTTAACTCTGGCAACCCAGCTCTGCTTCGCGATTTTGCAGTCAGAAGGGAGAATTGATGCGGTCGACATTCGTCAACTTGTGACTTGCGCCAGTGCTAGTGATATGGGCTCTGGAATGGGACTTCTGAGCGAGTGGATGAACGAAACAATGTGGCTTCGGGTCCGCAAACTCGAAGAAAGCATACCAAGTCTCCAAAAGCTTACGACATTTATGCGCTCCGACAGCGAGGAGTGGCGAGAGTGGTATGACGCCGAAAAGCCCGAGCTGAAGCCCCTTCCGGGGCAATATAAAACCTCGGTTACGCCTATCCAGTTGCTTCATCTCGTTCGGGTGCTGCGTCCCGATCGAACGATTTTTGCGCTGCGTTATTTCCTCAGTGATACTTTCGGGAAGCAGATGGTGCAGCAGCCCCCGTTTGACATGGAGGCTGCTTATCAAGAAACAAGTGCGTCGACGCCAATGTTTTTCGTGCTGTTTCCAGGTGTGGATCCAACGTCGTGGGTGGAGACGCTCGGCAGAAAGTTTGATTTCACCTATGAGCGCGGGAATCTCATCAACATCTCGATGGGGCAAGGCCAAGAGGAATATGCTGACAACGTCCTCATGAAGTTCTCGCGAGAGGGGAACTGGGTCATCCTTCAGAACATTCATCTCATGCAGTCGTGGCTACCGAGACTGGAGAGAACACTGGAGATTTACTCGGTGTCGGCGGACCAGAATTTCCGCTGCTTCCTTTCCTCCGAGGGCCCAGCGCTAGCGTCGCTTAGCAATCTTCCAGAGTCGCTCCTCCAAAGTTGCATCAAGGTTGCGAATGAAGCTCCGACCGACTTGAAGAGTAACTTGCGGCGTGCATGGTCGAATTTCTCAGCCAAGACAGTCGAAGTATGTTCCCAGCCTAACGAGTATCAAGGATGCCTGTTTGCGCTCTGCTTTTTCCACGCGCTGGTATTGGGACGACGGAGATTTGGTTGCCAAGGTTGGAGTCGTCCATACAGCTTCAATACTGGAGATCTTCTCATCTGCTCGGATGTTCTCCGACGGTATCTGGACACGGCTGCGACTAGTAGGTCGAAAAGCTTGCCATGGGATGATCTGCGCTACATCTTTGGAGAGATAATGTATGGAGGCCACATCACCGATTACTGGGACCGAATTACGAACAACACGTACCTGAACGAAGTCTTCACGCGGGAGATTTTGCAGGGCAAGGAGCTTACGGCAGGCATCAAGTGCCCCGATCCCTTCACTTTCAGCTTTTCAAAGTATGTCGACTACATCGAGACGCAGTTGCCAGGTGAATCGCCGACCGTGTACGGGTTGCATCCCAACGCAGAAGTCGGGTATTTGGTGGAGGCGTCGAATGAGCTTTTCGCGACAATTGCGACTTTTCAGCCGGCGGCAGCGCCATCTATGCCTGGTGATGGCGCGTCGTCCAAGTCTGCACCAACAGCAACCAATGGGTTGGCAAAAGAAAATGCTGAAGTCTACGCCGTGATTGAAGAATTACTGGAGAAACTACCACCAGAGATCGACCTCGCCGACTTGCAAGCCAAGGCAGAACCGCTGCTTACAACTGACCAATCTCCCTACGTTGTGGTCGCTCTGCAAGAAGCTGCTCGAATGCGCTCGCTACTGAGCGAAATCCAGTCCAGTTTGGTGGAGCTCACAAAAGGAATTCAAGGCACGCTGAACATGACGGAGCCAATGGAAGATCTGATGGAGGCGCTGTCCATCAACCAAGTTCCTGGCCGTAACGTTCTGCATATGTGTTCATGGGAGCGCTATGCGTGGTGGTCTCGCAAGTCGCTGTCGCTATGGTTCGCGGACTTACTAGAACGCATCCATTTCCTCTCAAGCTGGACCAGCGAGTTCCGATTGCCGTATTCGGTGTGGATCTCAGGTCTGTTCAACCCGACAGCTTTCCTCACAGCAATCAAGCAATGCACCGCACGGACGCACGGCATTCCACTCGACTCCATGGCGATCGAGACGCACGTAACCCCCACTGCGGACGCAGAGGGAGTCGAGTCGTATCCGGAAATGGGCGCGTACATTCACGGTCTCTTCATGGAAGGTGCGCGTTGGGAATTCCCCATGAAGGATAGTGAAAAGACATCGCCGTTCTCGTACGAGGTTGATGCCATTGCTTGCGGCGGCCACCTGGTTGACCCGATGCCGAAAGAGCTGCTGCCTGCTGCACCTGTAATCTATGCCCGAGCAGTGGTGATTGATAGTAAGTGGGAAGCCACCGCGGTGGGGCACTTTCGACGCAGCAAGGATGTCTTCGATTGCCCGGTTTACCAGACAACACATCGCGGTCCGACGTATGTGTTCCTTGCGACGCTAAACACGATTCACCCCAAGGCAAGATGGATCCTGGCAGGCGTGGCGCTCGTTATGCAGCGAGATTCCTAGAATCAACCTGGAACATGCATTTCGTAGCAAAGTTAATGCCGCTTCGACGCTTCTTTAAGCCTTGGTGGGGTTGAAGAGCTTGGGCATTTGCTGCCAGCACTTCCAGTAGTTTTCGTCGTTGTGTTCGCAGTGAAGTGCGTAGTCCGTCAGCTTTACGAGGTACGTCGTCTCGAACATGAATGCGAGTCCGCTGTCGAAGTGATGCGGTTTGAGCTCGGCGTTGGACGCAGCGACGAATGTCGCCGCATCTGGACCGTGTGGTGTGTCAACGCTGTGGAGAGAAGCACCGCCTGGCGCAAACCCATCGTCACCTCCCTTCTTGGCGTCGTAGGTGCCGTAGATCATACCCATGTACTCACTCATGCAGTTGCGGTGAAAGTAAGGGGGCCGGAAAGTGTGCTCTTGAACCTGTACAGAATACGTTCGGCTAGTTCAACAGCCCGAAAATAAATTACTGAAATATTGCGTACGTACCATCCAACGCGGTGGAAAAATCACGAAATCGGCGGCGGCGTTGCCTGGTTCATCAGTTTGGCACGTGAGGACGCAGTAAATGGAGGGGTCCTGAAGCCAAGAGCTGATAGTCAGAATGAAGCAAACACGGGATCTGCGGGTGAGAGTTCTTACCGGGTGATCGTAGCTGACAGAATTCATCGTGCAAAACTTGTCCAGACTGTACTTGTACGGTACGTAGTTTCCGTGCCACGCGACGACATTGAAAGGAGAAAACGCCATGCGAGCGGAGAACATTTGACCGCCAAACTGGAAGAATCAATCACGTCAGCTTCGATCGAGTAATACCACCAGTTTCAGTTCTTGGACCTTACCTTGTTCACGACCACAAACTCACAGTCGCGGTCCTCGTAGGCAGCAACAGGGTGCTCAAAGTCCCGCGGATTCGCGAGTCCGTTGGCTCCGATCGGTCCAAGATCGGGCAGGACAAAGTGACGGTTGTACACTTCCAGGATGTAGCCTCGGGAAGGCTCGTCCAGCTCAACCGCGAATCGGATCCCGCGCTACGAAGATCATGATCCCAAGATCAGCACACGAGAAGAACCCCCACTTCACTCGAACTCCACATTGCGCACCTGGATGACGCAGATCTCGTGCGGCTCCACCTTCAGTCTTCCAAACTCGGTCGTGATCTTCAGCACGCCAAGTTGTGGAACTGAGCCAAATCATTAGCTCTCAAGCCACCCAGGAGTACGAAGCCACCAGCTCACCAATCAGCAAATCTCCGTCCGAGTTGTAGAAGCACTTGTCCTTCATGGACGTGTTGGCAGCGTACATGTGGATAGCCATCCCCGCCTTCATCGCTGGGTCTCCTGCCCCACCTCATTAATGCACCGCAGCCAGTCAGTCACTTCAGCTCCGTCCAACCCTTCTCTCAGCCCCCCTACCGATCGTGACGAGTCCTTCCACAAAGTCAATTGTCTGCGCCTCGTTCGGCAGCGGCATGGGCTTCCAGCGCATCTGCTGCGGCGTCAGCTTCTCCTTGGCGAAGTCCGCCTTGACATACGGGTGGGACAGCTCCTGGTACTTGTCGTGCACCACTGGAGGCAGCACGCGGTACAGCCAGCTGCGCTGGTTCTTGTGACGAGGCATCGTGAAGGCCGAGCCCGACAATTGCTCGGCATACAGGCCGTACGGACACTGCAGTACAAGCACGGAAACGGGTTGGTTAACAGGCTCAAGGCTGGTACGGTCGCACGCACCTTCTGCGGGTTGTTCTGCCCCTTGGGTAACGCGTCGGGGAGCGCCTCCGAGCAGAAGTCATTGCCGAAGCCTGGCAGGTACGTGAGCGCATCCCAGGTGGCGTCGGTCATGGCGAGGTGTGCGAACTGCAGGGCAAGAGGTGAAATGAGCGGCTCGGCTTGTTGAACTTGAGCTTGTACCCCTCGATTGGACAACCAGCTGTCAACTTGATTGCAAGTTGAGGGGAGCGCCACTTCAACGTCTAAACATGATCTGCGTCCGAATCATATGTTTTGACTGGTACTTAAAAGTACCACTACAACTTGATCATCAAACTACAACCGTGTACGTCACCAGTGACTTGCCAGTTTGGCCTGCAGTATCCGCTCGTCGAGGGTGTACCGTCGAAATCGGTCGGCAGAGCGTTCATCAGCGAGATGTCCGCCACTTCTGGTGTCTACAAGTCCGGGCGCTTTCGCTGGTGAAGCTTGAGGCGTCGGGGCCACCACCTTCCGAGTTATCGCCTTCACCCCGGCGCACAATATGCAGTTGGCCAGCGAGTGCAGCGCGCACTTCGTATGCGTCTCGCCTGGAAGTCGTGGGCCCTGGTAGTTGATAGACGAATTGGTTGCTGCGATGCTGTAGTTGCGGTAACTCGGAGGCGCAGGCGCAGCATTCGAGGTCGATGCCACGTCAACGGTACTCGAACTGGAGCTACTCGCTGTGGCTCCTTTCAGGCAAATAAAACACCGAAGAAGCTGGTGTCGATCGCAGAGCCCATCGTGCGCTTTGCGGGTCACTTCAACTAGCTTGGAGGACGGTCGGATACTTACCGTAGTCGACTCGTACGCTGGGGCAGCTGGTGTCAGCCGAAAACTATCATTGACCGAGCACAGCATGCAGCCAGCAAGCTTGTGCTTTTGGCACAATTCGACGCCAGAAGCTACGGGCGCACGCAACGGAGAGCTGTAGCTGATGCTGCCCGTGCTGGCATTCTTCAGCAATTGCGCAGACTCTTGCTTTGGAGCGGAGGCGCTTCCCACATTCAAGTCGCGTCTTTCGTTGCTTTCGTGCTTCTGGGTCAGAATTGCTGGAGTGGATCTCGACAGCAACGACGAGGCCCACTCGGCGCCAAAGCTTGCCATAGTCGATGAGAGATTGGAATACGTCCACGAGTGTTTGGTAACAGAAGCTCGAGATACAACGTCGTCGTCGTCGACTGGGCAAAGCACGGGGGAAACACACAGCCCAGAAGTGGCAGAACTGGCAGCCTGACTGTCATCGACACGAGTCTCCCACTGCGGTTTTCTAGCCATCGGGGGGCTCGTTCCGGAAGCAGACGGGTCGTCTTCAAGGTCCTCCAACTGATTTGTTCCATCGTACGAAAGTTCATCTCGCCGAGACTGATCGAACGCAATTTTGTCGAGTTGGGTGGCCCTATGTTGCTGTTTGCTCGCTCCGAGAGCGTATCGCTCAAGCACCTGCTTGTACGTTCGAGCAGCGGCGGCACTGTCGCTTCCTGTCCGGGTAAGATGCGCTCGAGGTCGCGTTTTCTGCACGGTGGGGCTCTTTGCTGCCGTCGTTGACGTTCGACGCTTGGAGTCTTGCAGTGGTGCATCAAGAACTTCTGCGTCCTTTTCAATGATGGCCTTTGCGGCAACTTGTTGTTCCAGGTCCTTCACGCGACTTTCGAGCGCTCGGATTTTCTTCACGTCCTCTTCCTTCCATCTCTGGAAGACGAGATTGTCTCTCGATAGCTTGGTGATCTCTTTCTCTTTTCCTTTCAGTTTTTCTTGAAAATCTCGCTGCAACGCCTGGTGCTCCTTCAGACGGGTTTCGTGTCGTCTTCGCTGTTCACTTTCCAGTCGTTCTCGTAGTTTCACGATCTGTATCCTCGCCATCAGCAGATCCGTCGAGCCATCCGCCACCTTATTCACTTGAATCGTTTGCATCACGGACCGCGCTCGATCGGCAAAGTGAAGGGTTCGAATCGTCTCGTCGCATGACTGTTGCGTTGCATTCACCGTCGCTATCAAGCAGGACTGCGTGTTGCCACCGAACGAGTCTTGCAGGACGCGCGTAAGAGTCGAGTCGCGATACGGGATGTGTTTCCTGCCGGTCTCCGTCAGTGCTGCGATACAATTCCCAAGCGCCGACAAACTCGTGTTGATATTCTTCAACTCCTGCGAGTGCGCGTCTTCCATTTCCACGTCTGTATTCCACTTCTCCGAGCCTGCAAGGTCCACCAAATTCAGTCTCGCTCTTCGGAGAACCTGGCCGTCGCCGTTAGCTGCTGGCCACTGCGTCGTGACGTGGAGCTGTACAATAGCGTGACTTCTACTGCTGGACAAGTTGGACTCTGTTTCACGCACACACCGGTTCGTGTGGCCTTGGTGGATGATCCGCATGGCACTCGAGAACGACGTTATCCGCTCGCTTGATAAACCTTGCACGGTGACACTCGTCGTCCCATCCAGCGCAGGCTGCTCGCGAATCAAAAGTGGCTTTTGCCTCATACGATCAGTGAGGAGATCGAAAAGACGGTCATTGTAGATCTGGAGGAAGCTCAGATGCAGCTCGACTGGGCAGTTCTTTTGATTCAAGACCGCAGCCTGGTCAAGCAAATAGCTCAATGTCCGAGGCACGATCCCCCAAGACGAGTTGACCATTCGAAACGACTCGGCTTCCTGCGTGGTGGTTTCCTCGCAAGAGCTGGCCTGGTTGGAAGCACCCAAGTCACGACCGAAAAGCGTGTGCGTTTTGCCTGTGCCAGTTTGTCCATAGGCGAACACGGTGGCGTTGTATCCTCCCAGACACGCTTGCACACTTGGTTCCACTGCCCCAAAGACGTCTTCTTGCGTCGCAAGCCCCATGAATACTCGATCGAATGTGCACTCGGTGACCGTGCTGATGCTTCCTTGTACAGTGGTTGCTTGAACGCACAAACTGGAACCCTCTTTTTCCCCCGCCGTGACAACCACCTTACCCTCTGATTCAGACGAAGGCCGGACACGAACCACAACTTGGATGCGCCGGCGAATACCTTCATCTGCGTAGTGAGCTTCTTCCCGAGCGAGTGTGTTGTGCACAATATCTCCGTCCTGGTCTATGGTCGCAGGTGCTGGCTCGCACAATTCAGACGGAGACGCGTCAATTCCAAGCTCTGCATAGTCACGCCTGTCGGTATCGTCACTTTGAGGCCGTTCCAGAGCAGGCGCTGCTTCGATGCTGGACTCTGCTGTTGTCAGTTGGGCGTCCTGAACCACACAGATAGGGGCTGGCGGATCAGTCCCATCGTCGCTCTCGCTATCCGCTGAGTCGTCGTCACCGCTGTTGTACTCCTCCCCCTCATCGGAGTCATTTCGTTGGTCTGAAGTGGCATTGGAAAACAAATCCCATTCACCGTAGCAGTGGACTTCCCCCGTACTGCCAATCGTTTCGGTCTTCGACGCAGCTGTCGATGGTGCAGAGATGTCCCGCTCGTCGTCCTCCCCGATACGAAGAACTCGGTGTACCTCTGGTATTGAGCCCCCATCGGGTACGGCCTCAATATCACCCACCTCGTTCATATTGCTGCCCAAAGCACGTGCCTGCTCTGGCACTGCTGTCACTCACCCCAACAACTTCAACACCCGCAAATACCGCGATGTATTCTAAAAATATTAGGCCACTTGCCTTCATGCTTTCCGCTCCAGCGTTTCTCCTCGTCAAGATCAATCCTGTTCACAAAAGCACGAGAAGAACAGCACAGGCAATCATAAGTACAGTACACAGAAATGGAGCTTCATTCGCGTGTAGAACGTACCACAAGTTCAGGATATTGTTTCGCCACAACGAGATCAAAGTCATCAACCTCCTCAGGCACGGCTAGGCTCGCCCAGATCTTCTTTTGAGCCTCAACGTCCATTTCAGCGTCACCTCCTTCACTCCCGGACATGTATTCATCATCCGACGTTTGGTTGAATCGTAGAGACTTCCGCTGAGAGCTTCGGCGTGTGTTTGAGCTGTGATCGTCATTGTTCGACGCACCCGAATCAGCGCGCGTTCGGTGGCGCTTTGAGCTTCTCTCAGGTGTGGGCATCGCTTCGGGGGCCGAGCGCTTACCTGACCGAGAAGACCGACTTCCGGCTGCAGCACGTGGGCTGCTTCTGACCCGGTTCCGCGGGTTCCGAGGCGAGGGAGGAGCTGCCTTGGCGCGATGTGGTACGTCTCGAAGCGTTTCTCCAGTCAGGTCGTGGTACAACTCCTTCATATACGCCGACGGGCGCTTCTTCAGGACAATTTCCATCGACGCCTCCATGAGCGGCCGTTTGCACGTGTTCAACACGCGCCTGTGCTGCCGATCTCGTTGTCGCGACATTTCGAGCAGCATTCGCCCACGCTCAAGTGAACGCCGCAGGTCTTGCAGTTGGCTCAAGATTTCTTGCGTTATCCAAGTCTGGCGGTTTGCATCGAAAGCTGCATCTGGTGGCGGGTGTTCTTCGCAGTAGAACTTCCACTCTGTGCGGTTCGATCGAGCGCAAAACAGCTTCTTCTGCGCCGCGCAGATCGGATGGAAACGACGTGAGCACGTCGCGCAACTCGCGAGCATGCCCTCTTTGTTGTCACACAGCTCGCAACGCATCACCATTGCATCATACTTCACGGGGGTGTACGCACACAACATGTGATGTCGCTTAACCGTTTTCGTTTTCTGCCACTTGCTGCAGTACACGTGAATCCACTTGGTCGACGCAGGGGGAGTGGCCACCCCGTTGCTTTCTAGTGTCTGCGGTGGCTGGAGCTTATAGCTACCCGAACTGGCTTGGGCTTGCTGCTGTCGCTGCATACTTTGGTGAGCTTGCAGCCAAAGCTGCTGACCTCCACCAGGTGCTGGGCGAATAGCTAAGCCACTCAATCTAGGATCGGGAAGAGCCTGGGGGTTGAAGTGGTTCACGACAGCGGGCGGGTCCACGCAAGGCATCAAGTATTCTGTCGCCTTCGCGCAAATAGCGCAGGCCGGCGACTCCTTCCCACCCGTCTGCGTACAGCGTTCGCAAATCCAGTTGCTTCTGAATATCGAGGCGGATGAGCCGATCTCGGAAATACAGCATTCGGGATGGATGAAGACGTTGCAGTACTGACATCGAATCATAAACTGCCTTCGATGCAGCATGTTCACGTCCGCGAGTTCACCAACGATCGGCGCGCAATACTCAAAGCACGCAGAGCAAACCGTCATATCAGTCCAATCTGTAGCGTGCGGGTCTTCCTCGGTCGCTGTGATTTTGTTTTCGGCTGAAAGCACGGCCTGCACGATTGATCCTGAAAGCAACGACGACGCCGCATTCACTTGCTTGCTTGAAGCACCGCTACTGTAGTTATCCTTGTTTCGCATGACGAAATACGAGTCGATCCGGAAACGGGCTCGACGACGACGCTGCGCAAGCTGCTCCGATGCTCGATAATACTCTGGTAAATGCCTTGCGCAGTACATCTGAAAGTTCAATCCAGCTCCACCACCGGCATAGATGCATCGATCGTCGTTGGCCACTATTGTCATGGGTAAGCCGTCATACCAACCACAAAGCGGGTGGAAGGACGTGGGGCATCCAGAGTGGCAGCACTGGATCGTGCGCCCACAAGCCACTCTGCAGCGGACACAAAGACTGCCCAGCTCTATAGCAGGAACTTCAGGCTGCTCAACTTGCTTTTGAGTCGCATGTTGTCCGCCAGTTGCTTGATTAATCCGTGCTTTGATCTCAGCAACCGAGTCCACAAACCGCAGCTGGTTCGTCGTTCCAACCAAACTGATATCCGAGAGCTCGAACAAATTGCCAATCCACACTTTGGGGCACCACAAGGCGCACACCACGTGAACCCACTTCCCGTCAATCGTGCGTTTAAACGCGCCGTCGCCCAAGGAGCAAAGCTGGCAGAAAACGTCACTGGCTGGGTTGAGCCCCTCCCGCGTGGCTCGGCAACGATCACAAATAAATTCGCTACTAGGAACCTTCGCAATGCCGTAACAGCGCTGATGAACTGCGAGCTCGCAACGATCACAAAACACAATCGGATTCGTCTCTGGAGACTGTCCATCGAAGCATACAACACACGTCCCGTCGTCAATAGCGTCGTCCTCCTCTTCAGTGGGTCCATCCTGCCTTTCACTTTCTTCGGCCTTGTTATCATCTTCCGGCTGATCGCCGATTCTGTATCCGAATAGTAAGCTCGAGCACAGTCGCTTCCACGAAGCGAACTCGCGATAGTACAAATCCGTCGTTTGTGCAGCAAGTTGGAATCGGCTTTCATCGGCCTCCTTCCCCTGCAGCTTCTTGTACAAAGTACGAATTCGGTATCGGTTCTGCTCGGTCGTATCCTTCAGATGCTCCATCAGCAAGTTGATTGCTGGCGTCATTTCGTCCGACAGCGTGCGATCAACGGGAACTGTCGAAACCGCTGGTAGTAGCGAGTTGGTATCGGCCGGGGTTTTCTCGACTGTATCGAAAGCGTCAAGTGAAATCAGTAGCTGGTTATCCGGGGCTAAAGGCACTTTCTTCGTCTGCATGTCAAACCCAGCCAACGTTGAGAATGCGTCATGCTGGAAACTGCTAGCGAAGGTCCCGTTATCTGTCGCGTGCTGGTTCATGACGACCCCGTTCCGGGATACGCGCATCGAGTATCTGCAGTCCACTGACGAGTTATCTCCATTCATGAACAGCACACGAATTCGCCCTTCTGAGCCCTCCGATACGTACTTCGAGCCAGAATCACCTGCTAGCTCAGAAGAGGGCTTCGTGCACTCGGGGTTGTGGCAGATCTCAAGCATTGGCTTCGCGAAGGGATCGCTCAGGCAGCGGCAGTGACTGGCTCTCATGAGGAAATCGCACTTGTGCGCAACCTTTCGTAGCGTCAGCGACTGCTTCGGATCCTCTGTGTTTCGTTCCAACCGCAGCGTGTCACGGCAATGAATATCGGACGCTTGCAGAGGC
The DNA here is from genome assembly GCA_000500225.2 of Phytophthora pinifolia. Lineage (NCBI taxonomy): Eukaryota > Oomycota > Peronosporomycetes > Peronosporales > Peronosporaceae > Phytophthora > Phytophthora pinifolia. The sequence goes on from AWVW02043884.1 coordinate 37,560, forward strand.
CTCCGCCGCGACGCCTTGGCGATATCCTCCAGCTTCAACCCGCACAAGCTCTTGGACAACTGCTCCATCCGCTTCTTCTCCAGTGCATTGCTGCTGTAGAAATGGCTCTCTACGACCTTCCAGAAGTGCGTCGAATCCATTGGGGCGCCGCTGTTCTGACCGGGCCACGACGCGAACAACACGTCCGTCAAATCTGCTGTCTCCACCTCGTCGCCATTTCTCCCGTGCCTCGGCGACGTCATCTTCTTGCGCTTCATCGCGTGCTTGCTTTTCGTGCAGCTATTCTTCAAATGGCCCATCATCAGAGTCTCCCGCACGGGCTCGCCACATTCAGGACACGCGCGCACGGGCGCCGCCTTCCGTTGAGACTTGCCGTCTCTGTTCCTGGTCCTGGTCTTGCCGCCGCCCTTCTTGGACGGCGACTTGGCGATCTTCCTGTACTTAACCTCGGTGGGTTTCATTCCAACGCGAGCGATCTCCTCCTTCCTCTTGATGACGTCCTGTCTGGCCAGCCAGCCGAGTTGGCACTGCGTCTCGTGTCCCTCTTTCGTCGCCGCACTCACTCGGGCACTACAGAATCTGCACTTGAACTCGGTCGTGGGCGGGTGCTGCTCCAGGTACTTTATCAACTGCGGCAGCTTGCGCCACGAGTTGTCCACCATCTCGTACTTGGAGGTGGCCACGTCAGCCAAGTGCGCCTTGCAGTGATAGACCTGCTGGCTGTCCCCGTTGTAGCCTGTGAAGAGGACGCTGGACGGCGCGCGGAAGGCGCACGAGACGTGGAAGGCGCGCGCGCAGCGGCCACTTACGCACTGGATGCATGGGCCGCGCTGGCCGCACACGACGCATCGCAGTGCGTTGCGGCTCGTGTCCAGCATCGAAATGTCCACGGCTTCGTCCATGGTGCCTGCCAGGCTGTGGTAGAGCTCGGGGATCCAGTTGATGCACAGAACGTGGCACCAGACGTCGCGCTGGGCGGTGAGACGCAGGGCGCCACCTGCCACGGGACACGCGGCGCACTGCGGCGTCAGACAAGGTTGCGGTGCCGTGGTTAGGTACTGGCAGGCCTGGCAGAGCCACGAGGAAGCGCTGTCTTCGCCGCCCTGGAGACTTCGGCCGTAGCACTTGACGTGCACGCGGATGGCGCAGCGCTGGCATTGGACAAGTAACGTGCCCTGGTAGTCTTCCAGCTCCATGCAGATGCAGCAGGGCTCGCGCGCAGCTTGAGTTGCGTCCGGCGTGACGCTAGACGCGGGCGCGGACATGGCGGACACTGAGCCACCGACGTTAGGAGAACCCGCGTCAAACGGGGTTTGGAAGTTTTCTTTGGCGGGAGTAAAGGGCGGTAGACGAGTGGTGGAAAATAGACATTTGAGTTTTAACCAATAGACCGAACAGAAGAATACATACGTATACGTATGCGTAGCACAGATACAGTATTAAACAATAAGTGTACATTGCCAATAAATGTATGAGACCAAAGAAAGCAAAGCAGACTGTACCGTCGCCAACTGAAGAGACATCTGCGTGATCTCTGAGTCCGCGTCGATGAAATCGTCAAAGATATCTTGATTGTCGTGAGTGCGATGCTTGCTGCGGCGGTAGCGTTCTCGGATTTGGCGTCGGTTCTTGCGTATCTCTGTGGAGGTGGTTGTTGTATCGGCGACAGCCCGACGTCCCGAAGAGGATGCATTGACGCGTGGTAGTTCATGAGGCTGATGCACACTTGAAATATGTGTCCTCGCTACAGCGAAACTTTTCGGCACAGTCCAGCTAGGTGACCGAAGAACTTCTCGACTATGACTCTGTCGCTCGATATGTGCGCGTTCTGACGCTGTTCGTCTAGTTGCCATCTTCGGTTGAATCCACCTCAGGTGATCCCCAAGTCCTTGGTACCCTTTGACTACCAGCACGACCCATTCATCTACTCAACAAGGCCAAAAAAAGCGGTATATTGCTGCTTGACGAGCGTCGACAAGCCTTGCAAAGAGACAAAGCGACATGGCTTCACAGGCCGCACATAGTGAAAAATCCACCACAGGCGATTCAGAGCGCTAGCCACTGCTGTCTTCATAAGATGCAGTCGCACTTTGCAGACATATTTGCGAAGTTGATTGACCATTGTAACGTATGGGCTTCGCGAGCACCGGCTGCCGTGTGCAGCACTGTCGCCATCGCGTCCCGGACGCGACGGCGTATGGCTCCACCAGTCTCGATGAAGGAGAGCAAG
>KV733593.1:0-13412 GCA_000500225.2 Phytophthora pinifolia
TCACCTGTACTCACGACCTGCCAAGGCTGAATCCTGGCCTCCCGATCGCCACCTGAGTCTTTTTCTGAGTCTTGATGACCTTACGGGCATCAACTCGTCCAGCCTTTTTCGCCGACCTTGTAGCTTTCGACGCCGAATCCTTCGCGGCCTTCGCTGCTTCACTTCCCGCTGCCTCCGAGTTGGGCGTCTGCCAATTGACGTGCGCACTGCTGCTTTGCTTCATCAGCTCGCGAATCGCAATCGTAGCGTCGGAGCCGTAGTCCAAGTCGAATTCGAGAACTAACGCGCGGTGTGAGGCCTCCTCGGTCTCCTCTTTTGCCGACGAGTCCGGTGCGCTCACAGTATCTTGCCGTAACGCAGGGGAGCTTGCAAGCAACGCGTCGACGTCATTGGAAATCAGCGGCTCCGTCGGGTCCGAGTAGCGCTCCAACCGAAACGACACGCGTGCCGGCTTCTTGACGACGTGACGGTACGATCCCTCCAGCGCATACGTCTGACTGCCATCAGGTCCGAAATGGGCCTTCAAGTCGATGCCGTCCGTCGTGAGCATTTTCCGGTACGCCGTGCCCACTTCGTTAGCAGGGTACTTGACAGCGTATCCAGGGAGCGGCAACACAACGTCCTGGATCGAGTACTGGGCCACATTGGCCTCAGTGAGCTCCATGACTTCCGGTACATGCTGCCTCCTCGTGCTCTTGCCACTTCGCTGGCGCTTCCTTGCCGGCTCGCTAGTCTTCTTCATCGTCTTCGAGTCGTCAGTCTGGACGAGCACAAGGTCGCCCACAACAGCCGCCGAAGACGAGAGCTTGGACACCCGCATGCTCGCCATCTCGTTCCACACGAAGGCCTGGTACGCCTCCACGTACGAGACCCGGAGCGGCTTCGGGATGTTGTTGAACGCCAGCTCATGCGCGTCGATCCCGTGCTGCTGAAGTCCCTCGAGAACTGCTCGCTCGGGGACGAGAAACGGCGGCAGCATCCGCAGCGCCGCAGCCACGTCCTTGTGCTGGCGGAAGTGGTCCCTCGCAGCACGGATCTTGCTCGCTTCCCCGTCTTGCGGGCGCAGCAGCAGCAACACGGCAAGCTTATAATCCTTGCGCAGCATCGAGCGGCCAAGCACCTGGTAGGACGTGCTGGCGTTTCCAAACCGCTGGAGACCGAAAAAGTTGACGAACCCGCGCGTCTCCCAGCTGCGTACTGCCTGCCGCACGACGTGCTCCGGCAGCTCCGTGTCCTTCTCGGGCAACGAGCGCACCACCACCTCAAAGCGGTTGCCTGCGCAGTCCCCCAGCTCGAGTTTCCGTGCCAGGTAGCGCAAGTCTCCCACGAGATACTGCTGGTCTTGGAGTTTCTTGGTGCCGCCCGGCCGGAAAGCAACCTGCGCGCGATCCTTGGACACCCGGTACGCCGTGCAGAGCTGCGTTGTGATCCCGCGCTTGTCCTTCACGTCAGCGTACGAAAACAGTGCCGGAGAGACCTTCAGCATGGACGCGAGCTGGTTAATCACCGCCGACGTGTCCTTGTTCCGCTTGTACAGCGTGAACTGCAGGTAGTCCGCTGTCTCACAAAGATGGCATCAAAAGGTCAATTCTCCATCTCGCCCGCCACCAAGCCAGCCACACTTACGTTGTCCAACGGGCCAGTCCCTCCTGCTGTCCCTCTCTCCAGGCAGCAGCTTCACTGCGAACTGCGGACGTACACGGATCACGGCGGTGTCGGTGCCGATATTCAGCGTATCAGCCACGATCCTCGTCTTGCCGTATCTGCGCATGGTCTCATGGATAAACACCCTGTCCGCCTTCTCGTTCAGGCCTCCGAGGTAGAACGTCAGGCCTTCCGCAGCCGCCAGCGCCGCACTAGTGCCAGCATCCTGGGTCTGCCGCCTTGTCGCGTTAAAGTGCACCCTTGCCTGCTCCACTTTGTCCAGGAATTGCTGGAACTCTTGGCCCTTCTTGTCGCCGATCTCGCGCGTCACAAGCAGCACGAGCTGCTTTAAATTGAAGACCTCCTGAGCCTTCATCCCCTGCTTCAGCTGCTGCACCCAAGTGTGCTGGAGCTTGCGAGCCAGCAGCCTGACGGCCGCAATCACTCCGTCCTTGTCCTGCTTTTCTTCTTGTCTCCTGCCTTCATCTCGAGGCCCGACAACACCCAATGCGAAGTCCAGCACCTTGTCATGGAATGCCAATGACGCGCTCTTGCCCTTTCTAGCCACGCTCTGCAGCGTCACGGGCTCGTGAGTCTTCGGGTTCAACTCGTGCACCACGAAGTCGGCGAAGCGCTGCTTGACGACGCCCGGGAAGCCTTTCTGATCCGGCGTCAGGAAGCCCGAAATGCCTGCCACCTCCTCGGAGATGCTCACGCTCTCGTGGTCGGTGTAGCCTTCTCCTTTGAACCACACAGGACCTGAACCGCGACCTGAACCATGTCCACCACCGCGCCGGAACCTGCGGCCGCCGTGGTCGAAACGTCTGCCCCGTCGAGAGTCCATCGAGCCCAAGAGTGACGAAGAGTCTATGACTGGCGGATAGATGGATGGGAGAGTGACGGGCCAGTGAAGCGAGGGAAACGTTAAGTACGAGCTCGAAATTTAGTGACTAAGTAGGGTATTTTAATAATGCGTGTCGCATATGCTATCACTCTATAGGGATGTAGATCCCTATAGAGTGACGCTGTCACGCGACCGTCTCCATTGACCAACAAGAATCCCCCAGGTGAGAGTCACTGGACATCGTCGCCATGAGCGTTGAAGCAGACAAGACGCGCGCCGAGGCGCTGCTGCTGCAGACCATCGGCCAAGATGGCTCTGTTCCCGATACGTACGAGTTCTCGCTGGCCAACGATCTCTCGCACGAGCTGGTGGTTGGCGTCATGAAGTCGCTCCTGGTGGACGCCTTCGTGGTTGATTCGGAGCGCTCCACGTCCTTCTACGTGCTCAAGGACGAGGCCAAGAGCTTCCTGGCCAATGGGTCTCCCGAGATCCAGGTCTTCCACGCCATCCCGGCCGACGGAATCGACCGTAAGACGCTGGAGGCCAAGGTGGGCCAAGCCACACTCAAAGTGGGCCAAGGCGCGTGCATGAAGAACCGCTGGATCCGTCTGGACAAGGCCAGCGGCCTCTTCCACCGCAACGTGGAGGAGGTGAAGGACGACGTCACGGAGATGCTGCGTCGGCTGGAAGAGAAGGACGGTGCGCTCTCGGCCGTGAGCAAGGATGAGGCCAACACGCTCAAGCGCCGCAAGCTGGCCGAGCTGCGTACGCGTAAGTCGTACACGCTCACCAAGGGAGCGAACTTTGCACTGCAGAGGAAGAAGCAGGCGGCTGGCTTGACCAAGGAGATGCTGGAAGGGTGAGTTGATGACGAGGAAGAGGAAGAGATTGGAGAAGCTGATGGGTCTGGATGACTGACTGTAGGGAGGCATGGAAGAAGGAGACGTTCAAGCCCTACAACTTCAAGACGATGGGTCTGAGCGTCGGTGGCGGCCACCTGCACCCGCTGATGAAGGTGCGCGCCGAGTTCCGTCGCGTGCTCATGGACATGGGGTGAGTGAGGCTGGGGCGAAGTTGAGAGAGGATAGTTGCTGACTGCAGTATTGTGTAGCTTCCAGGAAATGCCGACCAGCCGCTACGTGGAGAGCAGCTTCTGGAACTTCGACTCGCTGTTCCAGCCGCAGTCGCACCCGGCGCGTGATGCCCACGACACGTTCTTCCTCACACGTGCGTCCGCTTTCAGCTTTTTCCCTATGTATTTGCTAACGACGGGGCTTGGCTTTGCTGTTTCCAGAGCCCAAGTACTGCCACACGGTGCCCGAGGACTACTACAAGCGCGTCCACGACATGCACGAGAACGGTGGCTTTGGCTCCATTGGGTACGCACACACTTGCTGGTGTACGTATTAGGGAATGATGCTGACGTGCGGGGTTTCAACTGCAGCCACGGCCGCGGTGCCTTCAAGCGCGAGACGGCCATGACGAACATCCTGCGGACGCACACGACGGCCATCTCGGCGCAGATGCTGTACAAGCTGGCGAACCAGCCGGGCGGCTTCACCCCGCAGAAGTACTTCTCCATCGACCGCGTGTTCCGTAACGAGAGCATGGACGCGACCCACCTGGCCGAGTTCCACCAGGTGGAGGGCGTGGTGGCCGACTATGACCTGTCGCTGGGCGACCTCATCGGCATCATCAAGGCGTTCTTCGAGAAGATCGGCATCACGCAGATGCGCTTCAAGCCGGCGTACAACCCGTACACGGAGCCCAGCATGGAGATCTTCGCGTTCCACCCGGACCTCAAGAAGTGGACGGAGATCGGCAACTCTGGCGTCTTCCGTCCGGAGATGCTGCGTCCCATGGGTCTCCCCGAGAACGTGCGCGTCATCGCCTGGGGTCTGTCGCTCGAGCGCCCGACGATGATCAAGTACCGTCTCAACAACATCCGCGACCTCTTCGGCCACAAGATCGACCTCGAGCAGACCCGATCGGCCAAGCTTTACCGCTACTAGACGTAGAGACGGGCTGTGGGAAGTGCTAGCAGCGGCGATCTGTGGAGGGTGCGCTGCCTCTATAAAGATGAGAGAGTGAGTACGTGCTGCGTCGTTTACTTCGTCGAACACTGCGGAAGCTGCAACGCGCTTATCTCTCTAGGTTCTTGACTGTCGCTCTAGTATCCGAGCTCGGCGGCGATTTTCTTGGCTTCCTCCCAGAAGAGGAAGGTGAAGATGGTGTGCGGGCCTAGCCGCATGTAGTGCGCTCCCCAGCCCTTGTAGAAGCCGCGGATGCCCTCGCTCTTCATGGTCTTCATGATGCAGTCCACTACGCCCGAGTACAACTTGCCCTTGCCGTTCACCACCTTCTGGCTGTAAAGCCGCGTCGACACTACGTCCATCGGGTTCATCGCCGTCGTCACTACAAACCCCGTCAAGACACTCGCTGCAATAAATAAATACAAGAAAATCATCAGGTAAGGCCTCACTTCAATCAGCCCCAGCCTAATACTAACTTACAGCCCAAGTGAACCTTCACGCCATCCTCAACACCCGCTGCAAGCACCAATGTCTTGGCCTGCGTGTACGTCGCCAACTGCGTACCCGATCCAATCTACAATATTCAATATATATGAGCATCCACTTCCTCGATTAATTTTTAAAGACTTCCAGCATACCGCGACACGAGGGATGGACGCCGTCGCTCCACGATAAAGTCCCAAAAGACCGTCAGACTTTATAATCTGGCGGAATCCGTCCCACTGCATTTCCAACAAAAAACCGTTAGCATTCCATTGCAGCTCCTCACTGTCCCATTCCCAGCTCACCATTCCGGTATACGCGTATTGAGAATTGATCTTGCCGGCCGAACTGGCCGCCTGGATGCGTGCCTTGACCAGGAAGAACGGACTGCCAATCGAAGCACCAATCATACCCGACGTGGCGGCGGCGCACACGTTGCGCACTGGGAACGAGTAGGCTGTGGGATCCGTAGCTCCGAAAACCTTCTGTAGCGGCTCGAACAGCCCCAGTCTCGGACCGTTCATGAAGATCTGGTACGAGATACCAGGCCCCAGTCCACGCTGAATGCCGCGTATCCCCTCGGTGCGACCGATGGTGTAGAAGGCATGCGCGAAGTTCCGGTACTGCACGACTGGCACTGTGCCGCGCGTGACGTTGTGCGCCAGCTCGCCCTGCAGCTGCATGCGCGTCTTGATCACCTCCATGGGGTTGGACACCACGCAGGCGCCGCCGGTTGCCACGCTGGCCAGCAGGAAATCCATCGCGATTCCTCGGTCCGCCATGGTAACTTCACCGAGTCAGAAAGGAATGTGTGGGGCAGTTGAGGATGACGTTAAACGTCGGTGGTGTGGCGCACATGAATGATTGGACAAACATTTGACTTGGCGTAGGCGCGCAATTGGTTTGCTCGCACATGTCGCAGGAAAAGGGCAACTTGTTGACCGAGTTTCGGTTATCAGGCCTGTAAACTCTGCTCCGAGTCGTCGTCCTGCAGCTCGAGGTGAATGTCGGCCTCTACGATGTAGGGAATAGCTTCGATGGCTCTGAGATGCACGAAATGACGGCAAAAAGGTGAGTTGAGGAACCGGATTGGAGGTTGTGAGGCCGTGACGTACTTCCTCGCCTTCTTGGCGACGGCGTGGGCGCCCCCGACCTTCAGGTCTGGCTTGACCACGATAGCAACGTCGACGACGGTGCCTTGGCCACCGAGGTGCGGTAGCCAATGCGTGTTGATGTGTGTCGTCCCAGTGATCTCCGGAATGGTGGCTAATGCGTAGCTGATATCGTTCTTGATCTCCTTGTATGGACGGAAATCCTTCGTGCCCACGTCCCCGGCACCTAATGCGGAGCAGTTCAATTGATCTGTATGAATCATGCACCATAAGCAAGCGGGAAGATCAGAGCGTGTACCCTGGCTGTAGAGAATCCGATCCTTTGCAAGAATGCAGTACCGTATTGGACGTCGATGTGGACGAGAACTTCTGACACATCGGGAACCTCCTGCAAAATGTGAGACCGTACGCGCTCCGAAATCTGCAAGGCAGTGTTGCACAGTCAGCATAAACTCTGGCCTGAGATAGTATAGGCGCTTCCATACCTGCTGAGCCATTGAGATACTTGTCCGGGCATCAAGCTGGAGAACAAGAACACAAAAATGAGTCCCAAAACTCCGATACAGGGAGTAATATCCACAACAAAACCGCACATGAACACGCAGGTCCACCAGCGTATACGGTCCCATTCGACGAGCGCGAACTTGAGATACGCGCAGTACATCATCAACGCTGCCAGACTGCAATAAGGGTGATCATTCAACGTATCAATCAATTGCCGCTCAATAGTTGCACAACATGTCCTTGCTGAATATTGTCTCCACCCACCACTACTTTTAGCGTTTCAAGCACCTCCGCCTCCACGGTGTTGTCCGTGAGCTCTCGGACACTGCAAGTTGTTAATGCATATCATTAGCCTTACTACATGTACTTCGACAAAAGTGAAATCAGCACGACAATCCAAGGCGCGTACCTGTCGAGGCAGATTTCGCCACCAGTCTTTACGATCATCGCAGCAACAGCCACGCCAGCAACTACCCGATAAAACAAGCATAACGAGTAAAGGCCAAAACCTTTCATGAAGCGAAATCAGGCGCAGCATACCTGGATCAAGGAGCGGCACACCAGCCATCGAGCCAACAATACCACCAAGCGCCACAACGGAAGAAATGGCGTCTGTACGGTGATGCCATGCATTTGCGATAAGCACCTTGCTGTTTGCCTGCTTGCCGATTTTCACCGTAGCATGGTACAAGGCCTCCTTTGCGGCGATCGAGACTCCAGCAGCACCTGCTGCAAGAGCCCACTGCATGTTTCGATCTAGCTCTGCAGCAATCAGCATTAACAATAGCCAAATGTTAGTCACCAACACCTTCGCACATTGCAACACCTGTGCTATCAACGCACCTGGGAGGAACGGCACGCTAAATTCCTGTAGTACCGCGGCGGTTGCGCCATTCCAGGTCTGTTGCAGAGCTTGAAGCCCATCCGCACCAATGCCAATACCACAGAGCACTAAAATGGCCCCCACAGAGAGAGACCCCACCGCCTCATACTTGCCGTATCCTGACACCACAGCAACGTTAGTTACCACAGCAAATGAACTAACAGAGACTGTGCTTCGAGAACCGTAAGGATGTTTCGGATCGGGTGGCAGCCTCGCCACCTTGACACTCCAGAGCGTCACCACGTCAGACAGCAAGTCCGACAGCGAGTGCGCTGCGTCGGCAATCAGTGCACTGGAATGGATTGCCACACCAACAACACCCTAATACCAATCGCCAAAGACATCAAAAGCTCGTCAGGGACTGAGAATTCGCCGCCGTTCGTGATCAAAATCAGCACACCTTCGTCGCCGCCATCGCCACGTTAACATACATCCCCACGCGGGTAATCTTCATGGCCTCGTCGCCTTGGCTGAAGCGCGGAACCTGCAGTTCGGACTGCTGCGCATTGGCTCGAACCTGGCTGCGGTCGGAGCTGAAGTTGACTAGCTGCTTCGACAGGCGAAAGTCCTGTCGCGACCACTGCGGTGGCCGCGCAGTAGCAGTGAGTCGGAAGCTGGCATAGCGAGGCTTGAGCGATGCCAGGAAGCTGCCGCGCACTTGCCACATGCTGCGAGGCGCGCAGTAAACTGTCAAACGAAGAATGAGCGGACACGCCAGCATAAGCAAAATAAAAAGAATTGTCAGGGCACCTGTCTAAACCGATATCTCAAGCGTATACATGTACATATAGGTACAGTACATATATGTACTGTACCGGGTATATACGTCAAGTTTGACGCTTATGTTTGGTGCGCGTCACGACGACGAGGTTCGCGTGCAATCCCAATGTGAAAAAAACTGGTCAGCGTCGCACTGTGTTCGCTTGCTCTTTCGGGTCAATACTGTACACTGTATGCAACAATAGACATTGGATTGATCCGACGGCTGCCTGCCGTGGGTTCAGCGGCTTGCATTGCCAGCATCGATGTAGCAGCTCAGTAACGTCACCAATAGACCAGCTGCGGCAGCGCACCGAAGAAGGCTGTTTCCTCTCCACCAACTGACTGAGAGCCGCCACTTGACGCAAAACCGTCTCGCGTGCCGACCCCGCTTCTTGTCTTGCCGCTGTAGTTACAGCTGCAGCCCAGACGACTCGTCCAGTGCGTGATTGGCTAAGCGACGTGTACGTCCGTCACGCTCGTCACGCTTGGAATGGACGGTCGTTGCACCACCCCATTTTTACCATAAGGTTGGCACTAATCGCAGCATTGGAAGCATGGCTCCAACAAGAGGATATTGTTGTAGCTATGATTGAGCTATCCACACTGCTTGCCGTCCTCTTTATTTATGCGTTCAGGGCTTTGGCATGAGAAGTTCCGAGCGGTAAATCATTGAAGCTGCGCGCACCTCCCTACTATATGTGGTCGTTGAACTATACAGCAAATTCCTGACTCGAACGAGTCCAATCCGTAATCGCGCTTATTATGGCCGCCAATCCAGGCTTTCGAACACCTGTCGAAACTGTTAGTACCACCATGCGTCAAGATTGGCGAGTCTAGGGTTTCTCCCTCTCGCGCCCTGTCGCTCCGAATGCCCCCCTCTCTCCCTGCAGCTCCACCATCAAATCAGCTTTGCAGTAGACAAACAGACGGCTCGAGCGCAAGTCGAGAGAGGAGGGAAAGAGCGACGGAAGGAATCCCCCACCGCCTCCACCACCACCTTTCAAACCCTCAAATCAGGAGGAGCTCCGAGCCTTCACACATTCACACGGACCGCCACAGCATGGCCACCCCCAAGATGGAGGAGAACAGCACGGTACGTTTCCCGCGAATATACACCGGAGTGAATGCGCAGAGTGATGGTCTCTAAATTAATGGCTAAACTCTGCTGTCTTCCCCCCTCCTTCCTCCAGCTCGGACGCCAGCTCTCGAACGCGAACGAAGAGGCCTGGCTGTCGCTGGGCCGCATCGCCGAGATGATGGGCGACGATGAGAACACGATGCTGGCCTACGAGAAGGTTCTCTCGCACAACCGGTTGAACGCCACGGCGCTGTTCGCCATCGGCTGCTGCTACGAGAAGGTGGAGGACTACACCAAGGCCGCCGACTGCTTCCGTGGCCTCGTGTCGCTAAACGAGCAGAACTCGGACGCCTGGGGCCACCTGGGCTACTGCTGCCTCATGATGAACGACCTCACGAGCGCGCACACGGCCTACCAGTACGCCATGTACAACAACCCCATGAGCCAGAAGGACCCCAACATGTGGTACGGCATCGGCCAGCTCTACGAACGCCTGGGCTCGCTCGAGCACGCGCAGGAGTCGTTCGAGGCCGTGCTGCGCTTCGAGCCCAACTTTAACATGGCGCTGGAGGTCAAGTTCCGCCTTGGCATCATCGCCAAGCAGCGCGGAGACTACGAAGGAGCGCTCGAGCGCCTCAAGTCGGTGCTGCACGACGTACAGGCCAACGTGCAGACAACGGAGATGGCCAGCGACATTTGGACCCAGATCGGACACGTGTACGAGCTCAAGGACGAGATCCAGCTCGCCAAGTCCAGTTACCTCAAGGTGGCGGAGCTCAACCCCAACAACGCCAAGCCGCTGCAGCAGCTCGGCTGGCTTTGCCTGAAGCACAGCGAGCACCCGCCCGCTATCGACTACCTCAAGAAGGCCGTGACCATTGACCCGCAGGACGGCAAGGGATGGTACCTGCTGGGACGATGCTACATGGCCGTGCAGGAGTTCGAGGAGGCCTACGACTCGTACAAGCACGCCGTGACCACGGACTCGCAGAACCCCAACGTGTGGTGCTCTCTGGGCGTGCTCTTCTACCAGCTAAACCAGCACTTGGACGCGCTGGACGCGTACTCACGCGCGATCAACATCAACCCCAACATTTGCGAGGTCTGGTACAACGTCGGCACGCTGTACGACACCTGCAACCAGACGAGCGACGCTCGCGATGCCTACCAGAAGGCGGCCGAGCTCGGTGCGGACGCTCAATTTATTCGCGAGCGATTAGAGCTGCTGCGTGTAAGGGAGACGGGCCAATCCACTATTGGTATGGCCGGAGCCAACTCGGCACCAGGCCCGTCGGAGCCTCCCACGACGTCCCCGATGCCGACGTTTTCGTCGCGACCCACGGCAGAGACTCAGTACCAGGCCCAGCAGCAGGGAGCTCCTGCTCAAGGAGCCCTTCCCCAGCCGAACGGCGCTCCGCCTATAAGCCAAGGTGCGCCGATGGCGCACATGCTCCGTGGAGGCGAGGCTCCCATGAGCATGAGCATGGGCAGCGCACCGACTTCTAACTCGATGAGCGTTAGCGGTCCAGAGACCAGTACCAGCATGGGTCGCGGAATGCCTGTGGGCAGCGCTGGTATGTCCATGATGCGTGGCGGCATGGGCCGTAGCGCTCCCATGAACGGCGGGGGCATGATGCCCCGCGGTGTCATGGGCGGCATGGTGCCTGGCATGCAGCACCCGCAGCAGGCTCAGCAGATGCAGCAGCAGCAGCATCCGCAGGCCCAGGCGCACGCACAAGCACAGGCTCACGCTCACGCCCAGGCTCAGGCACAGGCGGCGCAGGCACACCACCACGCACAGATGCAAGCTCAGATGCAGGCCCAGCAGCAGCAACACGCGCAGGCAGTGCACATGCAGCAGGATGGCCGTCGAGGAATGCCTGGCCGGCCTATCAAGGAGGAGAGCAAGGTAGGAGGAATGCGTTACGCCATGGACGGCGGTGACCGCAGCAAGATGCAGGGACCGCCTCAGCGCCTGGCTGGACTAAACCCGAAGAATCTGGGAGGTCCCGCCGGTGTTGCGCAGGGCGGTCGTCGCGATCGTTTCCCGATCCCCGTGAGCGACCCGAAGCAGCACCAGCATCCGTCGCTCCAGCCGCCCCCCGGCAGACGGTGAGCGAGCACTAGTGCTGGTCTTCGCCGAGCGCCTCTTCTTCATCTTTTGCGTATTGGAGCTCTCGAGCTCGAAAGTAGGCTAAGGTAGGCTAGTTTAGTTTAGCGTGGGTGTTGGAGAAATGGTATCAAGCACCAAACCTGAAAAAAAAGTGAAAACTGTAAATGTGTTTTATCATTCTTCGTTTTATTCTGTTTCTATCCAGAGATAAAATCAGCACGATGAAGTGAGATAGCGATGAAATCTATTAGAAAAGGCAGAAGCTGCGTAGTTTTAGGGAAACCCGTCTACTTCTTCGGCTGGCGTTGGCGGATGACCTGGCCCTTGGGAGCCTTGGCACCCGGTCGCAGAAAGCGGTGCTTCTTGTCCGAGGCTGCCACCTCCGATGGCTTCTGCACAGCCTTCTTCTTCTCAGCAGGTTTCTGGTTCTTGGGCTCCTTCGCCTTCTCCTGGAACATGTACGTGTCGGGCTCCTCGCCAACCTCCTGGCGGTAGTATTCCGCGTCCTCCAGCTCCAAGTCGTCTTCCTTACCAGCCTTCGCTGTCGTCTCGTCATAGTCGTCGTCTTCGCCCTGCTCACGCTTGCGCTTGCGCTCAGCTTTGAGCTGCTTCTTGGCTTCCTTGACGTCGTTCTTCTTGGCCACGTTCGACTCCTGCTCTTCCCGGCGCTCGCGCTTCAGCGCCATAGCAGCCTCATGCTTGGCCTTCGCCTTGGCAGCCTCCTCAGGTGTCTTGGTCTTGTAGGCGTGATACAGCACGTCGCCCTCGCAGATGCCGCGCTCCACCTTGGTGAGACTCAGGGTGAGTCGCGGGCCGATCTCGGTCAGTCGCACGGCACTCTTCTCTGCCTTGCGGTTACCACGCCCACGGAACGTGTCGGGCAGCGTCACGTGCGAGGCCTCGTCGTCCACCTCGCTGTCCGAGGCGGAGCCAATGCCGGCACCGTTGCCCAGCACGTACTCGCTGATGTCTTCGAGCTTGTTCAGGTTGGGCACCTTGGCCTTGACGATCGTCTTGACGCTCTTGGAAAGGCCAAGCGGAGCAGCGCGGATCACGTACTGGCGGAACTCGACCGTGTCTGTCTCCTTCTCGTAGTTGAAGAGCACCACGCGTCGGCACTCGGCGAGCGCCACCGTCTGCACGTCGATGGGCGGGAACATGTTCTGGAACGTCACGTTCATGAGCTTGATGTGATCGTCCGGGGCCGTGAAGTTGTTGAGCACCACGAGCGGCTTGGAGCGCAGCGACTGTGACGCGTCCACGGGGCGCTTGACCACCAGGTGCATCTGGCTCATGAGCGAGTACTTGGTCACCTTGAACGACAACGTGGGGCCGCGCGGGATACGTGCGATCTTGAGGTTTGTGCCAGCGTGCGTGTTGGTGAAGAAGATGAAGTGCGTGACGCCCAGCGGAGCGCCCACGTGCACGAAGTCCTTGAGTGTGTTCTTGCGCTTCTCGCGCAGCTTGTCGGCCGTGTACGGCGCCATGACGCGCCGCATGTCCTGCACCAAGCTGCCCACGACGCCAGGCACCTTGCCCATCTTGAACACAAAGCTCATGGGCGTGTCATCCTTCTCTACAGTGGGGGCCTCCACCACGTGCGTGCGAGTCTTCCTCTGCAATAGAAACACATACAATAATTGACAGTGTCAATGCCACGTCCTGAACAGTCGAGTATTACCGCTTGTAGAGCGCAGTGGAAGGCCGTTGTTGCACGATTCAATAGATAAAAACTTGAGGAACATGTAGACGTACGCGTTTGCCTCCTTTACGCGGCATGATCACTTGTGCACGTCGACAACTTAGAGCTGAAAACTTGAGTCTTCCACTTGTCTGAATGGCCACTGACTGGTGGTCATCGAAATGTAAAAGTGGTGTAGGTACACAATACGCGTGGTCCACATGAAGACATGGTGCTTCAAGATATGTGGTCCACTCTCATTTGGGAGTGTACTA
>AWVW02043904.1:0-15307 GCA_000500225.2 Phytophthora pinifolia
CTTCATTTTCCCTTTTTGAGCGAAGGGAACGAGTGACGAAGCTGAAGCGAGCGGCCCCCGACGGACGTGGCCAGGGCCTGTCAGACGCCCCAAGCAGCAAGCGACGCAAGCAACAGAGCGAGATGGAGGCCACGCAGTATCTGGAGAGGGATGCTGGCTTTATGGACAAGTATAGTCGCCAGATCGGCGCATTCGGGCTCGAGACTATGGCCAAGGTGGGTCGTTGAAAAACTCAAGAGTGATGGTCACATGAACTCACTATATGGTCGTTGCAGCTGGTGAAGCTCAAGGTGCTCATCGTGGGGCTGCAGGGCGTGGGCATTGAGTGCGCCAAGAACCTGATCCTCGCCGGCCCCGGCGCCATCACGCTGCACGACGACGGCCTGGCCGAGATGAAGGACCTGGGCGTCAACTTCTTCCTCACGGAGCAGGACGTGGGCGAACCACGCGCCGCCGCCGTGTCGCACAAGCTGGCGGAGCTCAACAAGATGGTGTCCGTGGGTGTGCACAAGGGCCCCCTCACGGAGGAAGTGGTGGCTCGCCATCACGTGGTGGTCTTCTCGCACACGAGCCGCAAGGAGCTCGTGCGCTGGAACCGCTTCTGTCGCCAGCAGTCGCCCCAGATCGGCTTCATCATGTGCGACATCCGCGGCGCCTTGGGCTACGCCTTCACGGACTTCGGCGACGAGTTCAAGGGCTTCGACGCCACGGGGGAGGCGCCCATCACGCGCATCATCACGGACATCACGAACGATCCGGACGGCATGCTCAGCCTGTTAGGCCCCGACGAGGACGGCAAGATGCACGAGATGCCCGACTCGGACCACGACGGATGGATCGAGATCAGCGACGTGCAAGGCATGAAACTCAAGCGAGACCCCAACCAGTCCATCAACACGATGGGTCCACGGCGCATCAAGTTCGCGAACAAGAAGGTGTTCCGCAACGGCAAGCAGGCGGAGGTTTTCGATGCGTACCGCCTCAAGATCGGGGATACGTCGGAGTTCACGCCGTATGAGGGCGGAGGCATCTTTACGCAGCACAAGAAGCCGTTCACGGTGACCTTCAAGTCGCTCGAGGAATCGCTGGTATCGCCGGTGCCTGAGGGCGAGTTCGGACTCATGTTCACTGATGGCGCCAAGTTTGGCCGCGCGGAACAGCTCCACGTCATCATGTGGAGTCTGATGGAGTTCGAAGAGCGCCACGGCCACTACCCGGAGCCACACAACGACGCACATGCCGACGAAGTTGTGGCCATCGCCAAGCAGGGAATCCAGCACCTTTCGGACTTGACGCGTGAAGGTACGCACAAGCAGGAAGTGATGCAGCTCGAGGAACTGGACGAGAAGATTGCGCGTCAAGCCGCGCTGTACGCCGCTGTTGAGCTGCACCCGCTTGCTGCCTTCTATGGTGGTGTTGTTGCCCAAGAAGTCGTCAAATTCACGGGCAAGTTCACGCCGCTGAAGCAGTGGCTGCACTTGGATGCGTTTGAAGTGCTGCCGGATGAGCGCCCCGCGGACGCCAGGCCAATTGGCTCGCGTTACGACCACGTTATCACGGCGTATGGCCTGTCGTTCCAGAAGAAGCTTGGAAACGTGCGCACTTTCCTTGTGGGCTGCGGTGCGCTTGGCTGCGAGTACTTGAAAAACTTCGCGATGCTCGGCGTTGCATGCGGCGACAAGGGCCTGGTGACGGTCACGGACAATGACCGGATTGAGGTGAGCAACTTGAACCGCCAGTTCCTGTTCCGTGAGCACAACGTTGGCCAGCCCAAGTCGGTGGCTGCGACCGCGGCAGTGCGCCAGATGAACGCGGAGCTGAAGGTGAAGACTCTGGAGCAGTTGGTGGGCCCGCATACCGAGAACGTGTTCAACGACGAGTTCTGGACGGACGTGGACATCGTGACGAACGCCCTGGACAACGTGAAGGCTCGCCTGTACGTTGACGGCAAGTGCGTGTTCCACAAGCTGCCTCTCCTGGAAAGCGGTACGCTGGGCACCAAGTGTAACGTGCAGGTGGTGATTCCTTACAAGACCCAGAGCTACGCGGATGGCCCCAAGGACGCGGAGGGGGACGGTATCCCCATGTGCACACTGCGCAACTTCCCATCTCTCATCGAGCACTGCATTGAGTGGGCGCGTGCGCAGTTTGAAGACCTTTTCGTCGTGCCTTCTGCCGAGGCCAAGAAGTTCGTGGACGACCGCGCGGCGTATCTGGACCAAGTGAAGAAGGCGACGTTGGAGAACCCGAACCCGAAGCTCGTTTCAGCGGCGATTGTCCAGGAGCTCGAGCGTCTCCGCAGCCTGCGGACTACGCTTGAGACGGCCAAGGGGATCACGTTCGAGAAGTGCACTGCGCTGGCATTTGAGCTCATGACGTCCCAGTTCCGGGACCGAATCCTGCAGCTCATCCACAATTTCCCGGAGGACCACTTGACCAACTCGGGGGAGAAGTTCTGGTCGGGAGCCAAGCGCTTCCCTCAGGCCGTGGACAAGTTCGACCCGGAGAACCCGCTGCACCTCAACTTTGTGCGTGCGACGGCCAATATCCTGGCTGTTTGCTTTGGACTTCAGCCGCCTCCGGAGCAGAAGCTGGTTCCGGCTGATTCCAAGTGGCGTGACCCGTCCACGTATGCGCAACTGGGTGGCAAGTACGTCCCTCCGGTCTGGAAACCGTCGAGCGAAAAGATTGCAGCGGACTCGGACGAAATCAAGCGCCTGGAGCAGGAGAAGATCGAGAAGTCGAACGACTCTGACAAGAAGGAGCTTGTTGACTTGCTTCACGAGCTGGAGACGCTCGACCTCTCGGGCTTGTCGTTCGAGCCGGCGGACTTCGAGAAGGACCAAGACATGAACTTCCACATTGACTTCGTTTACGCGGCGTCGAACTTGCGGGCCTTCAACTACCGCATCCGACAGGCGTCGCGCCACAAATGTAAGATGATTGCGGGCAAGATCATCCCGGCCATTGCGACCACGACGGCGTCTGTGACTGGCTTGGCGATGCTGGAGATGCTCAAGCTGATTCAGCAGAAGGAGCTCGAGGCGTTCAAGGACTCGTCCAACTCGCTGGGGCTCAACATGTATCTGATGCAGGAGCCAGCGGAGCCCTCTCGTGCCAAGGACGAGTACGACGTGGTGGAGATGTCGGAAGTGAGGTGCAAGCCTCCTGGCTTCACCAAGTGGGACTCTACGCTCATCGAGCTGTCGTCCCAGTCGACGCTGGCAGATTTCCTGGCGCAGTTCAAGGAGAAGACGGAGCTCAACTGCGACCTGCTTTTCCACAGTGTGGCGGAAATGGGCAGCACCGGCGCCGACAAGGACCCGCGCTACCGCTCCGTGAGCGGCTTGATGCTGTACGACCGCAACGCCTACGGCAAGGCGCTGAAGGAGCTGTATGCGAGCAAGATGACGACGCCGCTGCGGTCGTTCGTGGAGGAGCGCTACGAAGGACTCGTGGACTGCAGCCGCAAGTACATCGACCTGCAGACGTCGTGCTCTGATGATGCCGGCAACGCGTTCCGGGTGCCGACGGTCATTTGCAAGTTCAACTGAAGCAGCGGGGAAGTAGCGGCTCTGACGCGAGTCTGTCCGGAAGTCTCCAGTATTACTTTGCAGAGGTTCTAAACACGTAAAATGATCCTTTCCGTCGCTGATCCTCTCCATTATCATATTCAAAGCTGACCATTCTCTCACTGCTGGTTAGACTGAGACTGCTTCGCCATGGACGACATCGAGGACATGATCGGCGAGGAGGAGCTGGACCGCGCGGCCGTAACCTCCGTGCGGAAGCCCATGGTGGCGCCCAAGCCGCGCTTCCAGGTCTCCACCGCCAGCACGGGCAGCAGCTCGGCCAGTGGCGAGCACGAAGCGCGCGAGCCCAGCGTTCCCGGCACGCAGCTCATCTGGCTGAAGACGTACGGCTGCTCGCACAACGTGAGCGACTCGGAGTACATGCAGGGCGTGCTGGCCAGCTACGGCTACCGCTTCACGCAAGACCCGGACGCGGCGCAGCTCTGGCTGCTCAACAGCTGCACGGTCAAGGACCCGTCGCAGGCTGCCTTCATGCACCTGGCCGTCAAGGGCCGCAAGCAGCACAAGGCCGTGGTGGTGGCCGGCTGCGTGCCCCAAGCCGACCGCCACCTCAAGGGCCTCGAGGAGGTCAGCATCGTGGGCATCCAGCAGGTGGACCGCGTGGTGGAAGTCGTCGAGGAGACGCTCAAGGGCCACACGGTGCGTCTGCTGGCCAAGAACCGCCTGCCGGAGCTGGACCTGCCCAAGATCCGCAAGAACCCCATGGTCGAGATTATCCCGCTCAGCACAGGCTGCCTGGGAGCGTGCACGTACTGCAAGACGCGCCACGCGCGCGGCAAGCTGGGCAGCTACACGCCCGAGGCCATCGTCTCCAGAGCCCGAACGGTCCTGAACGAGGGCGTGACGGAGATTTGGCTCTCCAGCGAAGACACGGGCGCGTACGGGATCGACATTGGCACCGATCTGCCCACGCTCATGTACAAGCTGCTGGACGTGATCCCGGATGGCGTCATGCTCCGCGTGGGGATGACCAACCCGCCCTACATCCTGGACCATCTGGACGCCATTGCTGAGGTGCTCAAGCACGACCGAGTCTATTCGTTCCTGCACGTGCCAGTGCAGTCTGGAAGCGACGACGTGCTGCTGGCCATGAACCGCGAGTACACGGCGGGCGAGTTCCGCCGCGTCGCGGATGCGCTGCTCGCCAAGGTGCCTGCTCTCACGCTTGCGACCGACATCATCTGCGGCTTCCCGACGGAGACCGAGGCGCACTTCGACGAGACCATGGAGCTCGTAGAGAAGTACCGCTTCCACATTATGAACATCTCGCAGTTCTACCCTCGACCTGGCACCCCTGCGGCCAAGATGAAGCGCGTGCCAACGCAGGTGGTCAAGACTCGCAGCCGTAGGCTCACCAAGCTCTTTGCGACGTTCGAGCCGTACACCCACCTGGTGGGAACGACCCAAAAGGTTTGGGTCAACACGGAGGTCTCGGACGACAAGAAGTACACGGTGGCGCACACCAAGAATTACACCAAGGTGCTTCTTCCGCGCGATGACTCGCTGATCGGCTGCACGGCGGAAGTGAACGTCCTCACAGCGGCGCGATTCCACGTCACAGCTCAAGTGATGTCACGCTCGCAACCTGCGACTGTGGCGGCATGCGCCATCCGCGAGCAGATCCGCATGGAGGGCGATCTATCGGCGGCAGATCGATCCAAGGCCTTCTCAAAGGCAAAGGCTGCTGCTGCAAGCTCCTCCTGTAATGGCGACCACGATCACACACACGACCACGACCATGATGGCGAGGGGGATGACCATCACCATGGCGAAGGAGGCTGCTGCGGTGGTGGCGGGTCGTGCAGCTCGTCTGGGGGCGACGGCAAGGGCTGCGGCGGCAAGTGCGGGTCAAAATCTACGAAGAAGACGCTGGCCAAGGAGCCCATCGGGAAGAAAGGTGCAAATGCAGCTGCTGGGAGTGGCAAGTTCTCAACGATTTCGACGACATTGGCGACCAAGTGGAGGGAAGTAGGCGACGACAAGGTGGCGCTGGCTGCATTCGCTACCCTGGTGGCGTCGGCAGCTTTCGTTGCAGTGCGTTTGCTCACGCGCAAGTAGATCAAGTGGCTGATAACGTAGCCTGCGTTGTCTATAACAGCGTAAGCTCATGAGTTTTGTCCTCGAGCTTGAACAGCAGCGACTGCAGAAGTTTCTTGCGTACACTTGTTGGCGGCAACTGCGCTTCAGTCTGAACGCCGTGCAACGCGCGCATGGAGCAGCTTAGTACGCCCTGAGCAGGCAGCTTGTCGTCACTGGTCCACGCTTTCCAGACGTCCGAGTCAATCGGGTCGCCGTTGAGCTGCACATTGGTCAGCTCAGCCTCGCCACTGGCTGCTAGCTTCACGAGGAGTAGAAGCATTTGGCGCTGGTCGAATGCGCTCAATTGCAGTTGTCTGTACGTTTCGACTTGCTGCAGCGGGTGAAAGCAGTTCAATACGCCCAGGCGATCCAGCACCTGCGTCTTTGTGGTGAGATCGAGCAGCGACAAGGTCTCGCTTAGATTCCACTCGTCAACAATTCGGCAGAAGAGCACGATAAACACTTCGCCGCGGAACAGACATCCAGTGGCTGGGTCTCGCTCGAAGGTTCCGAAGTGCTCCATGATGCGCTGTGTCTGGCTGCACGTGAAGTAGTACCGAGTCGAGATGGCGCGCAGCCCAACGAGCTTCATTTCCGCCGTCACCTGTAGCTGCTTGAACTCTTTCAGGAACTGTTCAAACGTTCCATCATTGAGCGCGGTACAGTTGGCATACGGCCGTCGTGTCATGACAAAGTCAAACTCCAGCATCCCCAAGCGTGGGAACTGCCAATTGTTGCCCATTACGAGTGGCAGGTGGTTGAGCCTCATATTCCGGAATCCGCCTTGAAGGGGCTGTGCTACTAGCCCATACTGGGAAGTATCCATAAGCTTGAGCTGCTGCCTCGTCTTCCTTTCGTTTTTATTCACTTCCAGAATCCGCATCAGGATGCGACGATCAATCGAGTTTACCATGTTTAGCTGATACCGACCGCTGGGGTTGTTGACATTGAACGAGATCCATTTCCCGACTTTCTGCTCGACGTGACTCTGTTCGATGTCGGAGAGGTTCTCGAGCCCAATGGTAATGCAGATATCGCCACAGACATCGATCTTTCCGTCTGCGTCTTTGTCCTCGAAGAACTCGTCTGGTGCCTCCAGCGATGCGCAGTCGAAAATCTCCTCTGCTGCAGCATGGGCTTGGGCAGACGGAGTCTGGAGGATCTGGGGGATCAACGCCGCTGCAGCGCTTGACTTTTCTACTTGAGAGGTGTGCGCCTCGAACAGTGACAGTAACGTGTTCGCTCCTGCTACGGTCAGTGTATACTCTTCTGCCAGAATCCGGATGCAAAACAGTTTCGCAGCTTCGTCACCATCGTGAGAGTGACCAAACGAACGGTTCATTAACCTGACGACTCGGTCAAAACCACCCGTGGAGATCAGCTCTTCATGTCGATCGTAGTTGGGCTGGAATTTAACCTGCATTGACCCTTGTGATGGAATCGAGGCCATCAACGCTTTCTCATCTTTTCTGTTGAATGTGAAAGGCGCTCCATTGTGAGTCGTATCCACGAGCTCGGCTTTGTTTTTCCACACTAGCTGCAGCAGTTCTCTCAGTAAGATGCCGTCGGACCGTTCGCTCAAATTCAGGTTGAATGTGCCACCGCCGTAGATGGTCCCCTCCAAGTTTCCATCCAGAATATCCAGATTGCAATCGCCGATGTCGATCTGGCAGTTCGACACAGACCCAGCCGCTACCGCACGCAGTACAGCTTCTCCTCCGATGACCCCGATAGGATTGCCGCGCATAACAAGAGTCTCGAGTACTGTGTTCTGCTGAAGGCCATTGACATACACCAACACCGATTTGGCGCGAACGTGGTTGTTTGACATGTCTAGGAACCGCAGGGACTTGTTCGTAGCTAGGCACGCTCCGAGGTCTGCATCAGCGTTACCGTTGTTACCCAGAGTGTTGTCGGATAGGTCCAAATGTGTTAGCGTAAGGTTCTCCATCATGCATCGTGCCAAATGTTGCGCTGGTTCACCCCGAATGTTATTCCAGGAGAGATTGAGAGATGCAAGCGGTGTCGTAATGCGTAAAAGCTCGCCGATAGAGATGGCTGCGTGGAAGATGTGGTTGCGCCGAAGATCAAGGTGCTCAAGCGTACAGCGATTCAGCAAACACTGCATTAGCGTTCTTACGGCTTGGTCGCCCAGCTGGTTATTCCCCAGATCCAGTGATTTCAAGTGAACTTGGGGGTTCTCCAGCGTCTTGTAAATGGTGAGGACCCCCTTCGTGCCAAGCCGATTCTCGGAAAAGTTGAGGTGCTTAAGCTGCCGCATGGGTATACCGCTCATGATGGCGGATGAACCGCTGCCAGAAACACCAACGTTCTTCATCGACAAGGTCTGCACAGGCATGGGTAGCAGATGAAGTGCGTCACCCAGCGCCTCTGCGCGCTTATCTCCGAAGTAGTAGTTGTCGTAGCGAAGGGCTTGACTCGCTCGTTCATATCGCGATGGTCTCTTCAGATCAAGCACTGGAAGCACCAACAGCGATGCGTCTTGACAATTGGCAATGTAGCGACCTCGAGGCGAGTCGGGCCGTCTGGACGTCGTGCTGCTCTTGCAGAGCCGCCAAAAGTCCTCGGATCCGCTCTGAACATTGCCCACACTGTGGCTGTTTCCTTCATCGCTTTCTCCTGCGTCTCCGTCAAGCACTTCGCGCTTAAATTTTGCTTTTGCCTCCATCAGCTTCGCTGTCGCCGCCGCTGCAGCCCTCGCCTCCTCGCCCTCCTCTTCTTTTTCAGCTTCATTCGCGTCCTCGTCCTGCTCTGCTGTAGCCGTATCGTTCTCGTCGTGTGATCCTCCAGCCCCCTCTCCATCCTGCGTATTACTCAAGGAGGTGTTCTGCCGTATCAAGATGTTGATAACCTTCCGTGTCTTGGCCAGAATCTTGTTGGTGCGATGTGCCACCTTGAAGGCCTTCCACGCCTCCTGCCCTGTCGAAGGCGCCGTCGCGGCCGCAGCCATCAAGTTCTTAGAGGACACTGGCTGCAGCTGTGGAGGGGGCAGCGATGTCGGTGGGGACTGCACATTCCTCGTCTGCTGCGTCCTCCTGGACGTCTGAGAGCCTGGCGGCAACTGCACGTGCTGGTGTTGGACGGTGGTGGTCACTCGCTGACGCTGCGAGACCAGCGAGCGCGACGTGCCTCCCAAAGCCAGCGAAGTGTTGCTGTTTAGCGCCGGCGTCGAAGGTACAGCCACAGGTGGCACACACTCGCGCAGCATGCTCTCGATGAGCTCGTCCTTGGCGCCGTCGTCCGTCCAGCTCCAGAGTTCCGAGCGTGGGAAAGCCGCAGTCTCGACACGTCTCGCGCGCGCAGCGAGAGGCGACGGCTTCGCTGCACCACCATGTTCGGGTCTAGCGGGCTGCTTGGTCTTCATAGTGTGTCAACGCTTCAA
Source organism: Phytophthora pinifolia (assembly GCA_000500225.2). Taxonomy (NCBI): domain Eukaryota; phylum Oomycota; class Peronosporomycetes; order Peronosporales; family Peronosporaceae; genus Phytophthora; species Phytophthora pinifolia. The sequence goes on from AWVW02043904.1 coordinate 9,076, forward strand.
CAGCGACTATGAATAGTTGAAGTGACCATCACTCCAGGTTGGTTGGTGTGTGTCACATATATTCGTGTGGTGAGTGGTGTGGTAGATGTGTGCATAAACAGGACCTGCATATTCGCCAAGGGGGAGCGCCGTTGGGCCAGTCTATTTGTGCCCCGAGCAGGAAGCTCTTGAACTGACAATGACGAGCGTGAGCGATGTGGCACTGGAGGAGGTCAAGCCCGCAAGCAGCGGCAGCGGCCCTGACCAGTGGATCGAGAACCTGCGCAACGGCAAGTTGCTGAGCGAGCTGGAGCTCAAGCAGGTGTGCGAGATGGTGAAGCTGCTGCTCATTGAGGAGTCCAACGTGCAGCCCGTGAGCAGCCCCGTGACGGTGTGCGGCGACATCCACGGCCAGTTCTTCGACCTGCTGGAGCTTTTCCGCTGCGGCGGCGACATCGAGGACACCAACTACGTCTTCATGGTAGGCGGAGGTAGAATAAGGGAAGGGATGGGCAGGGCAGCGGCTCACGGAGATTGTGTGTTCTACCTACGTGCAGGGCGACTTCGTGGACCGCGGCCACAACAGCGTCGAGACGTTCACGCTGCTGCTGTGCCTCAAGGCGCGCTACCCGGACCGCATCACGCTGCTGCGTGGCAACCACGAGTGCCGGCAGATCACGCAGGTCTACGGCTTCTACGAGGAGTGCGTGCGCAAGTACGGCAACGCCAACCCGTGGAAGTACTGCACGGACGTGTTCGACTACCTCAACCTGGCTGCCATCATCGACGGCCGCGTGCTGTGCGTGCACGGCGGCCTGTCGCCCGAGCTGCGTACGCTGGACCAGATTCGGACAATAGAGCGCCAGCAGGAGATCCCGCACGAAGGCTCATTCTGCGACCTCATGTGGTCCGACCCCGAGGACATCGAGACGTGGGCCATGAGTCCGCGTGGCGCCGGCTACCTCTTCGGCGCCAAGGTGACGCAGGAGTTCAACCAGATCAACGGCCTGGACCTCATCTGCCGCGCGCATCAGCTCGTGCAGGAAGGCTACAAGTACATGTTCGACAATAGCCTCGTGACTGTCTGGTCGGCGCCCAACTACTGCTACCGCTGCGGTAATATTGCAGCGATCCTGTCGTTCGACGAGAACCTTGAGCGTGATTTCAAGCTGTTCCGCGAGGTACGAGTGGCCGCCGAGCTTTGCTGTGTTCAGGAGCTGATCCCCTTGTTCCGTCTTGGTTTTTTTGAATGGTTTCAGGTTGCCGAGTCATCGGATGGCTTTAACCAGCGCGCGCTGGTGCCGTACTTCCTGTAAAGTGGCTGCCGAATGCGGCCGTCGATGACGCCTTGCGTGCTGCCTGCCTTCTTCTTCATTCATTTTGCTTGAAAAGCGCTCTCCACATCGAAAAGGGACAAGGACGTTAGTAGATAGATATCCTGTTGGGAATCCTTATAACTATGCTTTTTCTTCTGATGCGGCCTCGACTGCTTCGGATTGCACTCATACCAACGCAGCGTGGGGAGACAGCGACGTTACATGTATCACCTCGGGCTCGGACATCCAGCTCGCCTGCACAGAATAGGCAAAGTCCCACCCGTAGCCCGCCCCACCATATTCTCCAAGCCTGTTCAGGCACACCATACCTCCGAGGAATTGCGGATACACTGCCGCAATTTGGCGAAGCGCGTGCTCACAAGCTCTGCGGGGCTGCAGCGCAACAAACTGTTAGTGCACCAAAACAGAATTGATTGCAAACACCGAGCACTCGTACATGGGCTCCCCTCTTCATTTCCTGAACAGCGAAGAACGAGGGCAGGAATCGCATCATTACGTCTCCATCCCCAGTGGCAGCAGCGCCGCCAATCGATGAGTCGACATAAGCCCCTGCACCTGGCACAGCAGCATCCCCGACACGTCTGAAAAGAATGCAAAATTATCAGTTGATGCAGGTCACGACAATTTTGCAATATATGCACTAGAAAGAGAACAAACACTCACCCCGCAATTTTGTGCGTTGCTCCGTTGGAGCTGGTTCCTGCAGCCATGTGCCCATTCTGTCCCAGCACCACCATCCCAATGGTGTCGTGGTTATCTTTCGAGATCAAGCTCTCCACACCAGCAGTGTTCTGCTTGCTTGTCGACTCGCGCAGCAGCGACTGGCCTTGAATGCCTGTAAAGACGTCATTATGTGGCGACAGCGGCTTGTACGGCGGACACGACGTCTTCTGCCCCACGACGTTGCGGAAGTAGTTGGGCTGGCACTTGTTGTCGAGCCAGTCATGGTATACCCCCCGCGAATGCAGCGTATCGAGAGGTGTCTCCTCGAAGCCCATCATCTTGGCGAAGGCGAGTGCGCCGTCCCCCGCCAGGATACTGTGCGCCGAGTGCTCCATCACGGCACGGGCTACCTCGATGACAGGCTTGACGCGTCGTAGCTGGGCCACGGCGCCCATTTCCATAGTGGATCCGTCCAGGATCATGGCATCGAGCGTCGTCTCGCCGTTCGAGTCGGGGCTGCCCCCGTAGCCCACGGTAAAGTCGCACTGGTCTACTTCGCAGCGATTGCAGCCCCGTGTGACGGCCTCAAGTGCGCTTCCTCGGCCGTGCAACGCTTTGAAGCCCGCGCGCGTCGCGTTCACGAACGGCCAGGTGTTGATGACCACGACACCGCGTTGCGGGATCTCATGTGCCGAGCCCAGCAGCATGATGAAGCACACAGCCACCGCGAAGCCACCGCATATCCACCTTTGATGCGTCTCGTGTCTTGGCTGCTCCATTACCTCGGATTTGAAATTATGCTTAAAACCTGATTCGCTTCAAGTTGGTACAATTTTAATTGTGTTTTTTGTAAGAGGTACAGTGTATTTTGTTCTACTTAAGAAAAAGTCTTCACTTCCAGTCGGGTTTGTCCCTCGCCCGACTGACTGCTTGCTGCTGGGCGCGCAGTGCCTTGGTGAGCGACACGCTCCGCGCGATGCGCTGCACGTAGGCAGGCGCCTCGATCGTACGCGGCTTGAAGGTGCACTCGGCGAACTCGCCCAGTTCCTTCTCCTGGATGGCTCGGCGCTGCTTAATGGTGTGGGCCTGGCTCTGCTGCTGGATGCGCTGGAGGTATGTGTCGGGGCTCGAGAGGATCTTGAGGCGACCTTCGTGGCGCTCCGACATGCGGTTCAGCTGCGGCCGGAAGGTCAGAGCTGCCATCTCCTCCTGCTCCATCTTGAGCTTCATCAACCGCTGTGTCGTCTCGCGACGCAGCAAGTCGCCACGGCTGAGCTCCGTGATGGATCGGGGTTTGCGCTTGGTGCTGGCCTGGTTGATCGCCGGCTTGAACGTGCAATTCGGGTCCTGGTCGAAAGAAGAACGAAAAGGGGTCAGTTGGAGAAGCTCAACGCCACTGCATGAGCACCACGTACCGACGATCGCACAGTCTTCTTTTTGACATTGTCGTGCTCTTTGCGCAGCGCGTAGGTCGAAATGCGCTCGAGGAAGTCGCCCTTGCGGCCGTTCTCCATCATCGCAAGCGATTTCTTGTTGATGGTAGGCTTGTAGCCTGGCGTCAGCTGCTGCTTGGTCAGCTCAAGTCGCTTGTGGCGTGCTTGCTCGTGGAATTTCTGCCGCTCGATGAAGTCTTTGAACTGCCGGGTACGCTCCTCCTTGCTTTCCTGGTTCCGCTCGGCGTCCACCGATCGGGGCCCACCTTTCGCCCCTGACGACGACCGGCGACGGCTTTTGCCTCCAGGTCGCAGTGAAATGTCATCCTGGATCGATCGAGGCGAGCCTGCATCTACAATGTCCTCGTCGTCCTCGTCGTCTCCGAACAATGATAAGCTTCTCCGTCTCCCGCTGTGAGCTCTAGCGGGGGATTTCCCGTCTTCCGAGTCGCCGCAGCACGGTTTGCTCAGACGCTCGTAGATGTTCTGTTGCAGGTAAAGCTGGGCAGACACCATCTCGGATTTGATCCCGTTCACTTTCGGGTAGAACGTGCACTCGGCCAGCTCCTTCGCAGCGGCTTCGCGAGACGCAGCGGTAAGTGAGGACGACGAAGCTGTCTTGGACGCCATGTACTTGGCCTTGACTTTGTCACTTTTGTTGATACTCGGCTTGAATGTACATTGCCGCTCGATCTCGGCCTCTTCGTCGGCTTTCAGCTTCGTTGCTAGCTCCTCTCGAATCCTGTAGTTGTCTGCTTCTTGGTAAAGCCTCTCGGAGACGGCTTGCAGAACAGTCAACCCCTGGTTCGAGACACTCGCAGACTGCCGCCCGCGCAGTTTTGCCACCACTTTGGTGGACTTCGGGTTGATCTTTGGAGCAAATGTGCACTCGTCAAGCTCCGACTGCAGTAGCTGCTGTTTCATCTGTTCCCGGATCGCATCCTTCTGCGACTTCCAGCGCGTTACCCGCGCGTGGAATTTGCCGTCCGTGTTGTTGTTACTCCCAGATGCACCAACCTTTCCGCCATTGTTTCCGCCTCCATGAGCGTCGTCAAGATCGTCGCGGAACTGCTCGGTGAAGTCAAGATACTGTTGCTCGCCTTCTCGCTCATCGTGCTTTCGCCCAGAATCCTCGTCTAGCTGTCCCGAGAGGTCATGCTGCGGCGTGTACATATAGCCTTGTCGAGTGGCTTGAGCACGATCACGCTTCAAGTTGTTACTGGGGTCGTCAAACGCCGAAGGCGAGCGCCCTGTTGGTTGACAGTGTGAAGTGAAGAGGCTGTCCGTGCTGGCACGAAAGCCAAAGGGATCCTGGAGATTTTCGTTTCGGTGATCAAAGAGCCTGTCATCCGAAAGGTCCGGGGCAGGAACTTCTGCAGCTTGTGTTTGAGACTGCTGCTGATAATGAAGTCGCAGAGCGTTGCTCACTTGACTCGAAGCGGATGCGCGCGTCTTGTTGGCCATCCACTCTTGCACGCTGAATCGCCTTGCCTTGTCGTGCGATACCCCCGTCGCGAGGAATTCCGCATCACTCTCAACAATCGTTGCACCTGACTTGGAGACGATAGCTGCGGTGTCTGGCATTGTAGGCATAGAGAAGGAGCGAGAGGCACCAGTGCTTACGGGCATTGTCGAGGCATTGGGTGGCAGGGGCGCGACGGCCGTGCCAAATGCAAATTGCCCGAGGGCTGGTGGCTGAGCTGGATTAAACTGCGACGTCACTCCAGTGGTCACACTGGAAGCGCCGTATCCTGCCATCTGAAACGAGAATGCGGGCGAGAACGATGGTGCAGTGTCCACCCCGGGGGCTGAGAAAGAAACTTGACAATCTGCGCTGCTGTTGAAAGTTGAAGTCTGGTTGCTCGGCGTAGTTGGTGCGGGAGGGGGCACGGCGTTGGAACTTCCTGTTTGTGACGTCACTTGCAGCTTGGCAAGCTGCTGGAAGAGTTGCATTTTGGAGATCTCGCCGCTCTTCAGCTGCTGCATGAGCCCGGAGACTGCACGTCCTGACGACGTAGAGTCCTCCATTTCACAGTGGACGACAGGGTCAGGTCGATTGTTCTTGTGGCTATTGGGAGGCCTTCGGACACATGCTATTTTCGACCAAGATTGAAGGAGCAAGTACGAAGTTCCATTGGCGAACTTGAGTTTTTATTTTATTTTTTATACAGATTGTATACGAGTGTTGACCAACAAGAACTACGTAATGCACACTATTCCAACTCGCGAATAATGTTTCTGCTGCGTGCACCCGCCGGTTGCAGTTGCAACATCGCGTGGATCGCGGCACGCAGGCTAGACTGCGGCAGCAGACGGTGCTATGGAAATTGCTTCGTTGCGTTTTGCGACGACGTAGCTGCAGCTGTGTGACGGGGCACACAGCACGTTGCACAGAGGAAGTGCTGGAAACTACTGTTCACTAGTCCCTGGTGGGAAAATCTATGGAGCTCGAGCCTAGGGAGCTCGAGGTACCCAAAAAGCAAAAATGGGAAACTGAAATAGGTTTTTGAAATACGTATTGTGCAGACCTAAAATATAGTCCAGCAACTTGAAGCTGGTGTAGCAGCGGTTATAAATAACTGCGAAGTGGAGGGGCTTGTCCTCCATCACATTTCATATAGACTAGTAAAAAGCATCACGTTCGCTGCGCTCGGCATGTTGCTAAAAAGGGACGACATCCAAAAACTATGTGTACCACAAAGTTTTGGACGACGTCCCTTGGGCCTAAATCGTTGTGTACCACTGTAACGGGGCCAAAGGCTGCCGGTACGTAAGCTTTCGCTAGGGTTGTGAGGAAGCAATGTCTTGGGCTTTAGGCCA
>AWVW02043911.1:0-17710 GCA_000500225.2 Phytophthora pinifolia
TACAGTTGACGACACTGAGAAGGCCTGTATGACGAAGGTAGAACGCCGTCTGGGCCTTTTAGAAGAGGAAATGGGCCACGTCGTGGCGGTGGTGGACCAGAAGGCAGATATGGAGGCTGTACTAGAGCAACAAAGGATGCTGCAAGAAGCGATACGCAAGCGAGTAAGTGGACGCCAAGGGCTTTGCTGTGTCGTCTGCTTGCTCATTAATCCATTGCGTTTTGCTTTGACCAGTGTAAAAAGGAAGCATTCGACCGCGAAGTCCTTGTGATACAGGAGCGGCTCCAGCAGCAACGACAAGAGCTAGAGACGCAGCTATCAGCCTCCATCTCAAACTTCAAAGATACTCAAGAAACGTCGCTGCACTCCGAAATGGAGACCCAGGCTGCGAAGATACACGGATCTGCTTGTCAAAGCGTACGGACGATGCTTGACCGAGAATCTCTACTACAGCGAGAGGCTCTGGGAGCGATGGACGTTCAGATCAAGCTTTGCTGCGAAGCTCTTGAAGCGCAGCAAGAGCGAATCGACAGGTTCCAGGCGGACATCAAAGAGCAGGTCCGCTCGACGATTGCAGGTGACCGAGAGGAGATCGCTCGCCAATGCAGCGAGGCTCACGGTCGAATCGACTACCAGTTTCGCACCCAGGAAGAGTCTTTCCAGCAGATTCGGAGCGAGCAGCGCAACGTACGTGAAGAACTCGTGGCACTTGGGAAAGCCTCGTCGAACCAGACAATGGCTGGCATCACGACTGCAGTCGACGAGCTCGAGCGTCGACTCTTGGATCGGGAGCAGCAGGAGCTCGGCAAAGTGCACCAACAAGTCAACGAGGAACTGCAACTCGCGATTGCTCAAGCGGTTCAAGGCCTGGAAGCTGCCAAGGAGAAGGAACAACGCAAGCTGAAGCAGTACCAGCGCCTCGTCGGTCGCAAATTGGCCGAGCTCGACCAGATGCTGCAACTCGTCGGCCGGCAGCTCATTCAAAACACGTCACAGCTTCAAGTGGTGCGGAACGAGCAACTGGTGCACAGCTTCCGTCTCGACGTGGAGGATGGTGGAGACGTCGCATACCATGACGAGCTCTCGCTTCAGTCTGACGGCATTGCTCTTGCTGAGGTCTCTCAGCTGCAGACTCCCGTCTTAACGCAAGAAGCCGAGTTAGAAGACAGTGCTGAGTTGCTGGCGCGACGATCTCAACACGAGGAAGTGCAGGAGCAGCTGGACGAGAAGCTCCGTGCCTACAGTCAAGTCTTGGACGCGAGCCAGCAACCAGAGGAGGAGGCGAAGGAGCAAGTCCCTTCATTACATTAGGTAAAAAGACCTCGACTGCGAGACTCGGATCGGCTCTGTTTGTCCATCAAGAGGTTGGTGTGAGGTGGAGAGCGACCAGCTCTCCCATTCAGCTGAAAGACCCGTTGCCGATGCTGCCTCGATCGTCCAGCGAACCGGCCTCTAAGGCGCCATTTCCGTTCGGTAGAGAGCCGTTCGAGGCTCGAGACGTCTCCGGCGCCGGCGACACAGTCATGACGGCTATCAAGTCCACCGAAGGCGGCGTGATTTCTACCTTAAGCGAAGCTTCGGCGCTTTCCAGAATGCCCCACAGGTACTCCTGCTCCTGCTCGTACGTCATCCCGTCCTCGTTGCCAGCCTCCAGACGGGATAGCAGCTCCTCGTTCGTCGACTGTGCTTGGACAAGCGGGAGGCGCAGCGTCGTGAGCTGCGCCGTGAATTGGTCGCCCAGCTCTTGCTCGTTCAGGAGGTTTCGCGACGCCGTCACGATCTCGTTCTTGCGCTGCACAGCTTGCTCAGCCTCCAGTGGCTCGGGGACCTCGCTGATGTCGATGAAAGCCTGCGCCGCGTTCTCCACGATGCCACTCAGACGGTCGTTCTCGCTCAGCACCCCCTTGCCGGACCACATGCCGCTTGATCGGCCGTTGCTGCCCATGCCCAGCTCACTGTGAAGGTCCAGGTGCTTCTCCAGCTCCAGGAAGTGCTGCAACGACGCATCGTCCAGAATACCCGGCACCAGCAGTAGGCCATCTACAACCCGAATACACCAGCATGGGTCTAACTCCTCACAAACGCCGCTTAAGAGTGCCAAGTCCACGCACCGAGATACTCCTGTAGACTCGCCTGCCGCTTGATCAAGAAGTTGGGGTCAAACCTGTCAAGTCGAGATCGCACACACAGCGTCAGAGCCCCGTACACCCCTCCGTTCATCACAAACAACAGCAGCATTGGGTTCTCAGAGCAATTATCGCGTCGGCACGGCAGAAGCCGCCAGCAGCGCGGGGGAGAATCGAAGCGAAGAGAAGAGAGACCACTGGACAGTCAGCAGCAGCTTCCCCACCAGCCCTGAGCCTCTGGAACTTCAACCCTCACCGTCGACGTCGCAGCTCGGGTCCTTCTCCCTTGTCAGATAAGATCAAATGATTTTACAGTCATGGGCCGCAGCCTCCTCTCTTCCTTGTCAACACGAGGGACCCCACGAGCCTTGTCGACAGCTCAGGGAGTTCGCAGCAGCCCAAAAGGCCAGCAGTTCAGCTCAATCTCCCGTCGATTGTCTCCCTCTCTCACTCCGTGACGCGCTGCAGCTTCTCCACCGCCCAACAGAGCTCTACAGGCCCCCGTTTCATCACCGAACCGCTGCCTTCCACCTCCTATAGCCACATACCGACCGAACCACTGCTTCTCAGGCAACGACGCCTCTATAAGGTCCCCGAAGCGCCGCACCAGACGCGAATGCAGCTGATCGAAGTCGCTGAAGCGCCGCGAGATGCGCCACAAGCCGCCGTTGCACGAGATCTGCGCGGCGCGAAACGTTAGCCTTCGCAGCAGGAGCTCAATAAGGTTATGTAGAGGCGTCTTACCTCCACGATGAACTCGGTGTGGTCCCCCACCGTGTCGTAGCCCGTGATGAGCGCGCTCACGTTTAGCATCGCCATCCCTCGCCGACGAAGCGCGCAATCTGATGTGCCAAACACTATATTTATGCACACTGGTGTCTAACGTGCGTCACACTACATTTATGTAACGTTTGCGTTAAGAGCAACTTCAAAGTGAGACCCGATCCAGGCGGAAGAGAGAGAGAGAGGCAACACGTAAGACCATGGCGCACTACGGACGATCGGGCGGAGACCGCGTGACGCTGGCCGTGGACGTGGACCACACGCTCGCGCAGCTGCTGCCGTGCGCGGCGGCCTGGCATGAGGCCGAGCACGGCCAGAAGGTAGCGATCTTTTGAGCTGTAAAGGGCTGTAGAGACGTAGAGACTCAGACTGAGGTTTGTGCTGTATGACCGGCGGAGATCAACGTGCGCGAAGTGCAATCGTCCAGCTGGACGAGTGTATGGGGCGAAGACGCGGAGACCAAGACGCGCGCCTTCTACGCGTCTAAGCAGTTCGAGAGTGAGCTTGAGGCTGTCGCTGGCGCCTGCGAGGTGCTCAAGCCGCTGCGCAAGCACTTCTCGCTGCTGGCGGTGACTGCCCGCCCGCGTGTCGTGGAAAAGCAGACGCGAGAGTGGCTGGACCGCCACTTCTCTGGCGTCTTCGACAAGCTCGTGTTCGTGGACGAGGACAGCCCCGAGCACCTGCTCAAGCGCAAGACGGAGCTGTTCGCCGACCTCAAGGTCAAGGTGGCGGTGGGCTCGGATGCTGCCATGCTGACGGAGACAGCGGAGCATGTCGGCCACGTGGTCATCGTTGGGTCCGTGCCCTGGTCCAAGGCGGCCGCGGAGACTCGAAGCGGCGTGGTGCAGGCCTCCGAGTGGTCCGAGACGCGCGACGTGTTCGACCAACTGATCACGGAGCTCAACCTGCAGCCCTACGAGAAGGTGTTCCCTGGCCCGCGTCTTGCGCGGTACACAGACGATCTGGTGACGGTGTCGACACGGAAACCAGCAGGTAGGTGTGCGTCCTTGGCCCCTGATGGACGCGTTTGTGCTGTGCTWACCCYCTTTCTTGATCGCTGCAGTGTTCTACGCCAACATCATCAACTCCAAGTTCACGGTGCAGAAGCAGGAGACCGTTCGACTRCAGGCATCAGAGGCGGCCATTACGACGGCCGTGCAGGCGGCGGAGATCCTGCGCCTCCAGAACAACGCCGTCACGACGAAGATCTCCACGCGGTACGCGCTCAACCGCCCCAAGGACCGCGGCGGCTACCGCGTGCCCAAGCTGGAGCTCGTGCTGCAGCGTGTGGCGCTCAAGGCGTAGCAGGACGTGCCGGTCGATGTCGGAACAGTGCACAGTCAGGAGTAGGCGCGTTCTTGTGCGACGAGAGCCTGGCAGGACCGAAACGCAAAGCACAAACAGGGAACCGTGACGTGTATAAGTCTCCGATGAGCGATCACTGGCCGCGAGCGGCTCTCGCTCTGGCCTCCAAGTACTCGCGACGCTCCTCGTCGCGCAGCTGACGGCGCTCCGCCTCGTTCACCGTCACAATGTCATCTGCAGAGTGAAGTGTGTGGCACAAGTTACAAGAAGAGTTTTAGGTATTAGTTATGCGCTTGTCGTCTCCAGGTAACCATCAACCCTCGTCCGTACAGAATCCAGTCTTGACCATGAACAGCTCCATGGCCGCGCCCGTGATGAAGCAGACAGGCACGAGCTTCTTGAGGATCGGCGTCAGCGCCACCACTTGATGCGACGCCATTTTGGTTTCATGTAAATATTGTGTGGTCTTACACAATATGTGCGACTGGTGTGGCACTAAAAAGTTCAACTTTAACACTGGGAACGGACGCACACCAACGAACATGACGGACCCCACTACGATCAACTCCGAGAGCGAGGGCGAGCGTCGCAGCTGTGTGGGCTTCCTCTGCTTGGATCGTGACGAGTGCTTCCACTACGACGAGAAGCTCAAGCAGGCGGCCTTCATCCACGACGGCGCCAGCTGCGACAACACGCTCGGGGACGTGCAGCACCGCTTCCGGTACCACAACGTGAACGGCGAGGTGCAGATGCTCAGGTGAGCGCAATATGAGCAAGTTACAATGGGTCTATGGAGTTCTTACAGGCGCCTGGTACGTTTTGCAGTGCGGATGAGGTACAGGAGCTCATGAGGTGCACGTACACAAGCAAGCTGATCTTCCAGCGCACGCATCTGCTGCGCAACTACGGCTTCTGGGGCTTCTCAGACTCGGTGGTGGACGACTTCGAGCAGTTCGCGCCGCTCGGACACAGCACATTAGAGGTATCGTCCAAGATCGCCATTGGTCACGTCTCGATGCTGGACCACGTCGAGGACAAGCCGCTCGGGCTGTTCGCAGCGGAAGATCTCGCCATGCTCGAGTTTCTTGGCGAGTACACCGGCGTGCTCAAAGTGGGTATCAGCGAGATGGACGTGTTCGACCCGTACGGGATCTCGTACCCTTCCGTGTACGAGGGTGGCGACCTGTACGTGAGTGCGAGCGAGTACGGCAACGTCATCCGCTGCATCAACCACAGTGCCACTCCCAACGCGCGCTTCGTGCCCATGGTGCACAACGGCATTCTCCGGATCTTCTGCGTACGTGCTGCAGTGGATAAGTCATCCTGGGTGGTGCTGTACTCACGTCCTGTGTTGACGCAGTTTGTGATCCAGGACATCAAGCAGGGCGACCAGATCTTCGTCAACTACGGTCCGTCCTACTGGAAATCGACGGGGATCGAGCCCATTGTGTTCCGCGAGCCACAGGTTCAAGTACAATAGCTTTCCATTCTCCCTTTTACATAAGAGCGAGAGAACCAACGTGAACCGGGTTGCACAAGTAAGGACGGCAAGCCAGGAAGGGAAGTCCAGAAGCTAATCTTCTACGCAGCTTTACTCCTCGATCTCGACGACGGCCTCGATCTCGACGGCCACGTTGAGCGGCAGGGCGTTGGTGCCCACGGCCGAGCGGGCGTGGATGCCCTTGTCGCCGAAGACCTTGCCGAACGTGTCGGACGCGCCGTTGATCACGGCCGGCTGCTGCGTGAAGCCCTCGACGCAGTTGACGAAGCCCACGAGCTTCACCACGCGCTTGACCTTGTCCAGGTCGCCCACCTCGTCTGCAATACATCAATACAACAACGTTAGACGTCTAATAGCCTTTGGTACAGTTCTCTACTCAACGTACGCTTGAGGGTGGCCATCATGCTGAGCGCCACGTAGTGGGCGGCATCGTACCCCTGCTCCTGCGTCAGGTCCTTTCCCACCTTGCCAAGAATGAGGTCACCACCAGCGGGCTGCGGCAGGTGACCGGCCAGGTACAGCGTGTTGCCCGAGCGCACGGCCGTGCGGTAGTTGCCCTTGGGCTCGGCCACGGCCGGCAGCGTGTAGCCCAGCTCCTCCAGCTTGCGCTCGATGTGCACGCTGCGCACCGCCATGGCGAAAGAGCGCGGCTTGGTCATGCGGATGAGGGACATCATGGTGCTTGGAGGGGGTCGAGCGTCACTCAGTCAATGGCGGATTGGACGATTGCGGTGATGATCAAAAAAGGGATCGGCTCGCTTCCAAACGCGTCAGATACGATGCACTTCGACACCAGCATGGAGGCTCGTGATTGGCTGCAAAAGTAGACGTGTTATGATTGGGTGATAATTGACGCTGACGACCAGCCGAAAATGTAGCCATTGGCGAAGAGACACTTGTTGAAGTTAGAACTTCTTATGCGGGCGGCTTCGCGATCTGATCGTTCGTGTTTGCTGCTGCCCGTGAAGCGATATACTCGCCCCACTTCCATGCATTATGCACCGCGCTTGGAGTATGCTAGCGGTGCAGATGTGGGGGAGGGGGCTAGGACCGATGGAGCTTTCCTTGCTTGCGATGTATTTAGCTTTCCGCCTCAGGATCAGGCTGATCAGCTCCGTTCTGCTGCTGTTGAGGTGCAATTGCAGTATGAGGAAGAGGCGAAACATTCCTGCTTTTGCCGCGGCGCTCCATCCGTCCGGTCGAGCGCAGGAGAGAGGGCTCCGGAGGGGGTGAGACGACCATGGTCGCTGCTGCGCACTCCCCTCTCCAACCTTCAGCGACCGAACCGCTCCGACCCCAGCAGCCACCCTCGATCACGAGCCGAAGGCTGAGCGCATCGGCAGAGGTCGTTGCCAGCATCATGCAGTCGTTGAGCATCACCGCCGCGCACCGGTCTCCAGCCATCAGCGCCACGCACGTGCTGAAAACGAACAGCAAGCCGCCAGCACCAGTCGCTTTCAATCAATCCAAGGTCCACAAGGATGTCAACAACCCAGTCTCTTCGCAGTCTATTGCAAATGACCTCAGCGACAATGCCAGAAGCAAGCTCCCAGCGTAAGTTTTTGGTTCTATGATTCTACATGGCTTGACGAGCTCGTCCCGTTCTCATCACTTACCAATGCGCACTCGAGACAGCATCAGCATTGAGGTCCTCAAGCCAAGCGCCTGCACGGGTAGCAGCGTCTACGCTAAGGAAATGGCGCTGCTTGCCAGCCAGGTGCACACCGGGCTCCAAGCCCGAGTCGCCCCCGTCCCCATCGACGACTGCACGGGAGGTGTGTACTACTTGCGCACCAAGAACCGGCGACTGACGGCCGTGTTCAAGCCCGCGGACGAAGAAGCTTATGCGCCGAACAACCCCAAGCAATACCACAAGTCCCTGCAGTCTTCAGGCGCATCAGGCATACGTCAAGGCATCTCTCCAGGCGACGCTGCCGTCCGCGAGGTTGTGGCGTATTTACTGGATCACCAGCACTTCTCCAAGGTGCCGATCACCCTGTTGGCTTCGATCTACCACCCGGACTTCCACTTCAAAGCCTCGGGGGCCCCGCACTGCAAGACCGGCGCGCTCCAAGGGTACGTAGCCCATCGAGATACGGCTGACGATGTTGGTACGTCCATGTTCAGTGCCGCGGACGTCCACGCTGTCGCCCTTCTAGACATCCGTCTAGCCAACCAAGATCGCCACGGAGGCAACCTCCTGGTCGTTGAGCCTTCCCAACTGGTCGTTCAAACGGCTTCTGCAGTGGTGATCAAGTCGCAGGCAGGCAAGAAGGCCTCTCTCGTGCCCATCGACCACGGCGCCTGCCTCCCCCGCATCTCGGCGCTATCCGAGACGACCTTCATGTGGCTCCTGTGGCCACAAGCCAAGGAACCGTTTTCTCTCACAGCTCGCCACTACATCGCCGCGCTGGACGCAGACCAAGATCTCAAGCTCCTCGAGGACAACCTGCCCGGCGAATACCAGCTCGAACGTGAGGCAGCTCTCACGTTACTTGTCTGCACCGCTTTACTCAAGTTTTGCGCACTGGAGCGCCTGATGACCGCGTACGAGATCGGGATGCTCATGTGCCGTCAAGGCACTGCCGCGCAGCAAGAAATGAAGCCAAGCGTGGTGGAGATGCTGGTAGCAACGAGCCTCCGAGACCCGGCAGTCCTGAAACACGAAGCACTCGTGAAGCAGCCAGTCCAGAAGAGCTGGATCAACGCGTTCAAGAAGACACCGGCGACGCAAGACAAGGCGTGGACGAACTACGTGGCCATCTTCATGGCAACTTTCCGTCGTGAACTAGCGGCCCACTTCAAGACCGCTTAGCTACTCGCTGCCGTTCATCGAGGCAGACGAGTAGATGCTCTCCAATTGAGCGGCAATGCGTGCTTGCATGTCGTGAAGAAGTTCTTGCAGCCAGCGCGTCATCGGCACATTGGCTTGAGGACTCGAGTCGTCGGCACCTTGCAAGTACACGCTCGTGAATAGAGGCAATACATCACTCTCGATCACTCGCTTGAGGCTGGCCTGCTGAGGTGTCGATCGACACATGACCGACACCAGTTCCCTCGTCTTGGTGTTGAGCTGTACGTTCACAGTGGGAGCCACGACACACAAACGAAGAGAAGACTCGAGCGAGCGCTCCAACGCTCGAGCGTGAGACCGCTTTTGCTTCTGCATGAGCGAAAGTTGGTCTGCGAGCTCCGCCTCCACTTCCGTGACTCGAGCTTGCAGTGCTCGCTTCTCCTGCTCTGCTACCCCCTCTTTCCGGACTAGTTCGCGTTCAGCTCGTGCAACCTCTTCAACCTTTTGCTGTTGAAGGGTTTGATTTGCGATCAATTGCGCATTCTCTTTCTCCAACGTCTGAGTCTTTCGCTCCAGTTCTGTGATCTGATTCGTCAGTTTGGTCTTCTCAGCTGTGTGGTCCACTGCCACAGCGTGCAGTCGGACCTGGAGAGCCTTGACGAGCGTCTGGTGCTGCTGCTCTCGAGCGGAGATTTCATCTCTGTGGTGCTGCTTTTGAACCTGCGCTGCACTCTCCTTGGCTACGACTTCTTTACGAAGCTCCGTGTGGTCTTCCTGAAGAAGCCGCAGCTCCTTCTGGTGCGTTTGCTTGCGATCCTGCATCGTCCTGTGCATCTCCTTCAGCGTTTGCTCCAGTTCCGAGATCCGGCGCTTGCTTTTTGCATCTTCATCAAGTCGTGACTGGCTCACGCGTTCACGTTTTTCCTCGTCCCCCTTTGCCTTCTTCTGAGCTTCTTGTAGGTTCTTAAACATCGCTGCTTTTAGTTCTTGCTCGCGTATACAAACTTGTCGGACAAGCAGCTGGATCTCGTCTTTCAACGCCGCTATTTCACGCAGTTGAGCAGCTTTGTCACAGCTCTGTTGAAGCGTGCATTGCGTAGCTTCGTCCGCAACTTCCTTCTCCTCAACTTGTGGCGTGAAAATCTCCTCAAAATCGGTCTCAGGTTGCAGCGTCTTCACCTGGTTTTCCAACTTGGTGCACTCAGCCTGAATCAGCACACACTCCTCAACCTTTTGAGCCAGTTTATCTCGCAGCTTCATAACCTCCGAGACGTGAGTACTGCGCTCTTCCCAGAGTCGCTGCTGGATGGCTTCGATCTTGTCGACGTATTGACGCAGCTCGGCCGTGGCAGCTTGTGCCTCCTCGCTCTCCTGATGACACTTGATCGCTCGAGCGCGTGCTGTTGCGCACTTTGTGCACGCCAAAGTCTGTGTTGCTGGCGCTTTAGCTGGCATTGAAGCCGACGCAGCGCGAAATTGACCGCCAGCAACCACCTTACTCTGGCCCCGCATCCTGACAAACCATCCGCAAGTGTTAGGCAACGAGCAACGGAAGCCTTCAGAACGTACTTCTCCACCAACTTCGTCCGGAGTACGTCATTTTCGTGACGAAACGTGGCGTTCTCGTCCAGCAGGAGCTGGATCTCGTCTCTCGAATCGCCATCTTCAGGCCCCTTACAATATTCGCCTTGTTGCTGACTGCGTCCAAAGTGGATGCCATGTTCTACCTTTCCGGCCTGGCGCATAGTCGACGTGAACACTCGCACCACCATTCGATCCGATGCAACCGTTGGCTGAGCTTGGCTTTCAAATGATTGCCAGGTCGAAGCTACAGCGCCGTCGCTGTGTCGAGCACGCCGAGAGACTGAAGCCGCCCCAGCACTTTTCGGAAGAATCCCCAGTGCTCGACGTCCTCCTATTGCAACTGATGATGTTGGTCTCGACACTGGCACTTCGGCTTTCAGAGCAATCGGCTGGTCTTGAAGCTTGCCGTGGAGCGATGGCAGAGCAGAACGTGACCCCATTACCGAGATAATTATCACTAAAACATCAATGTTTTTCTTAAACAAATTATTTGTAGATTGATCAGTATGTTTATTAATACGTGCGTCGTCATCAACGAACAAGCATGGAAACTGAGACCAACTCAAGCAGGCTGCAGTCTCAGCCGGAACACTTGGAACATACAGTAGGAGTAAGATCAATCTCACGACTTCCAGTACCGAATTTCTCCGAGTCTACGCATTTAGTGAAAACATGTCGATCCAACAAGAAAATCATTCGGGAAACGTTTAGAATCTGGGTGTGTGAATCTGAACTCGAGTGTCATTGTCGAAGAAGCGGCCGAGAACACCAAGTTGGCATTCTGCCTGATTTGTGAGCTCCTTGAACCTCGTGCATTCACCAAGCTGTTCGCAAGTGCTCTTCGATTTTTTAGTTGGAGTTGCCTAGTTTCAATCGGGCTCGTGTGGCGTTCTCGGTAAAGTAGGTACACACCTTTGCAGTGATGTCCGCTACGACCACACACCCAGCAAGCTGCACACGATAAATACCTGCCAGTGTAATACACGCTATACGGCTGGGCACATGTGTCTTGTGCGAAACACCAGGCCCTTACTTCACCTTGCTTACAAATGCTCCCTAAATAT
Organism: Phytophthora pinifolia; assembly: GCA_000500225.2. NCBI lineage: Eukaryota > Oomycota > Peronosporomycetes > Peronosporales > Peronosporaceae > Phytophthora > Phytophthora pinifolia. The sequence continues at coordinate 11,158 of AWVW02043911.1, forward strand.
CGAAACGAGAAATCAAGGATGTTCATCTGTTTGAAAAGTTTTTGTGGCCCCATTACTGAAAAAGTGTGCTAAGTGTATAAAGCCACGAGAGGCATTTGCCATTTCCACTTGATGTGCTTGTTAGTTTTACGGCGACATCCTATCCTTGTTGTCACTTTAAATTACCTATCTTAATGAAGAGCTTTCGCTAGTGCAGGTGACTGTTTTCTACTTCTAGTATGAGAAGCAGATGGATCACTGCAGCAAATTCCTCCAGATGCCTCCAACGCCGGTCTTTGGAGTCGTTTCAGCAGAGCTTCGTTGGCCTGGTACAATTTCTTACACACAGCGTCTTTGTTCTGGAGCTGGTCGTGCAAAGCTTCCAGTCCAGTTGTAAGTTCTGCCGACTGCGCTTCAAGCTCCCCGCACTGTCGTTTGAAGGACAAATAGAGCTGCGTGGATTCGGTGATCTTGGCCACGAGGATGCGCTGCTCGTCCGCGAGCTCGTCAAACTCAGCGACCATCACGTCCACGTACTGCGCCAGCTCCTTCGACAAGTGTTTCTTCAGCTCAAACAGATGAGCTGCCGCTGAATTGTCCTCCGGGCTGGCTTCGCTTCGAGCGCTGGAGTCCGAGAGGTTGTTGTCGAAGGTCAAGAACGCGGTGGCCTCGGCAAGGAGCACGTTCTTGCACTGGATCATGCGCGAGCGCTTCGCCTCAAGCTCTCGCGTGTGCTGGTTTACTGCCCGTGCTCGCAACTGCTCCAGCCTCAGCTCGCACTCTTCGGCGTGATTCATCTCCAATTGCCGCAGTTTGGCGGTCATTTCCTGGTCAAGTGTTTGTTCCAGGATCTCAAGTTCTTGACGGCATTCCAGCTCAAACTCTTGCTTGTGCGACAAGAGCGCGCTATCTCGACGCTGTTCTGCAGCGTCTTTCAGTGCGTGCAGACTCTGTTGATGAGCATTTTGCATGGAGTCGTGGAGTTCCATGATAGCGACGCGGTTCTTCTTGTCGAGGTCGCGCTGCAGTTGTTCTTGCTGCTCATTATGTGACCGCATGAGCACTTGCTTCAGCTCTTGCGTTTCCTTCTCGAGCGAGAGTGAGGCTTCCGTCTTGATGTCTTGAATCTTCTCTTCATGTTCCGTTTCCAGACGCTTACGGAGTTGTTGCAGCTGTGCTTGAGCCCCAAAAGCGAGCGCCTTCTGCAGCTTCTGCAACGCGGCTTCTTCCTTCTCAAAGTGCGACGCTTGAATCTCCTGTTTCAGCACAAACGTGCGCTCTTCCTGCGCCTTCAAAACAGAAGCGACTGCGGCCTCTCGATGATCGTACAGCTCTTGCTCCAGCTTTTGACGCTGCTCGATCTCCCAGCGTTCCATCGACGCACGACAGTCTTCTTGCATCTGCTTGAGCTTCAAACCCAGTTCCTCTCGCAGTTGGTCGCTAAACTCGCGCTTCTCTCGCTCCGTCTCGATCGTTAGCTGCGACTCCAGCTGCGAAAGACTCTCGTCCATAGCAGAACTGTGGCTGCTGTGCACTTCCTCGAGTGCTCGATTGCGCTCCTCAAGAAGCGCCGCCCGCGTCTTCTTCACGGCCGTCGCTTCCTCGAGCTCATGCTCCTCCATCTTCGATCTCACGAGAGCTTTGGTTTCCTTCTCGTATCTCTCACGCAGAGTCATGAGCGCCAGGTGCTTCTTGGAGTCGTACTTGCGCTGCAACTCCTTTAAATACGCCGCTTGCATCTGCTGATGGTGCAGCTCGATCTTCCTTGTGCTGCTCTCGATATCACGTTGACAACGCGAAGCGAAGCGCTTCACAGCAGCTGCTTTCTCCACCAGCAGCGTTTCTTCCTCCTCAATAGCCAAAGTGCTCCTCACATCCCAAGCTGGACATGAGGAACTGCTCGCCATGGAATCCGATAACGCAGAAGAACCGGCCAGTTGCCTCGATTTACCGGTGCTTCGAACTCGTTCTCTCGTGCTGCTGACGCGAGATGCGTCTAGCAAACAGTCCATCTCGTCAGTAAAAAGCATACACCTTTGTACAAAAAGTCTCGTAACTTACCACAAGACTTGACGCGCTGCAAGAGTTGATCGCACTTCTTCAGCGTTGTGGCCACTTGCGCGGCTACTTCTCCAGCCTCTCGCTGGGCGTTCGACAGCGTGAAAGACATTGGCGACGAGGTGTCAGTCCCTTTCGAAGACGCGGACGACGCTGGTGATGTCGACGGCTCCTCTTTCACCATACCGGTCTCCATTTTTGACACGAGTGGCGCCACTGCGCCTTGGTACGTGGATCCGCTGTCATTTCTCCTCCGTCGGCCTCGAAACACACTCAGTCGTGTCTCAATGGCCGCGAGCTCACGCTCCACGTCGCGACAGGCTTCTGTGGCGACGGCCTTCGTCGTCTTAGAACCCAAACTCTCGTCCGAGAGCGACGAGATGGACAGCGCCTTCGAGTGCCTCCGCCTCGACGTCAGGTCACCTAATTGCAGCGAGGTCTGCAGCTCGCCCCCAAGCTCATGCAGACTCGAGCTCGCGTCTGCAGTCGTGACGGACATGCTTTCACCTTTGGCCTGCCAATTCAGGCGACCAGCCAGGTGAATTGGTAACCGATTCCACAGGAATAGTCGCTTTCGATCACAACACCCGGAAAGGCTGGGTAGAACGCTCTACCAGGGATTCCTTCTACCAGGGCTCCCTCTTCCTGCCCATAGCGATAAGGTAGAGCACCAGCAAAGACAGGTAGCGCTGGTAGTGTAGCCATTTCTCGACGATTCGGTTTGAGTCGACAAGTTGAAGTGCCCCAAGCAGCACGTCGGGCTCGGCTGTTCTCCGAGTCGGACGTGAACCCGCGGGTCTTTTTCTTACATACAAATTTCAAGTTTATCCGTCGTTACTCGACCCGTTCTCAACCGCTTGGGCCGAAGATCGGGCACTTTGGTTTTGGAGCTGAACGGGCGCATGGGCCTCCGCAGCACTAAACAACCGGACAAGACGGAAGCAGCCAAGCTGTCAAGTGTAGCCATGTCGCAGTCCCAACAAGAGGAGCGTACCATGCAGTACCAGGACGAGCTGCCGCCGCTGCCGCTGCCTCCGCTGGAGCAGACGCTGGAGCGATACGTGCAGAGCTGCGCGCCGCTGCTCTTGCCCAGCGAACTGGAGCACACCAAGGCTGTGTGCCACGACTTCTTGCACGGCGCGGGCCCGCAGCTTCAGGCCATTCTACAGGAACGCGCCGACACGGAGCGCAACTGGATCGAGGAGTGGTGGGAGACCTTCGCGTACCTGCAACCTCGCTATCCTTCAGCCATCAACATTAACTGGTACGGTGTTCTACCGGGCAATTGGGGCCCAAGGGACATGAGCCAATGCGAAGCCGCCTCGATCTTCACGCACGCCATCCTCAAGTTCCGCAAGAACCTGCTGGAGGAGAAATACCCTTCCGAGAAGATGATGGGCCGGCCGCTGTGCATGCACACGTACTCGCGCATGTTCAACACGTGCGTCATCCCCGGCGAAGAGTGCGACGAGATGGTCTCGTATCCGCCCGACGCCAAGCACATCCTGGTCCTGAGGAACAACTGCATGTGGGCAGTGCAGGTCCTTGACGAGAACGGAGACGAGATCTCTCTAGCGGACATTCTAAGGTGAGAAGAAGACGGGGTTTGAGGCTAGGACAGTGACAATAAGCCAACCTGCTTTTGCTGGTGCGACGCAGGCAATTCGAGATGGTGCGCGATGAAGCCACGGGGCTGTTCGACCTGGAGCGCTACCCGCCGGTGAGCGTGCTGACGTCGGAGAACCGTACGAACTGGGCCAAGGTACGATGTAGCCAAGATGAAGTATTGTGGCGAAGACAATACTTATTGTGGTTGCTTTTGCTTGTTGAAGGCCCGCGACCACATTATGGAGCTGGACGACATCAACAAGCAGTCGTTCGACCTGATCGAGCGCGCGCTGTTCTGCGTGGCGCTGGACGAGAGCTCGGCCTCGACGTACGACGAGATCGCGCGCAACTGCCTGCTCGGCGACGGCCGCAACCGCTGGTACGACAAGCCGTTCACGCTCATCATCCACGAGAACGCTCGTGGCGGCTTGAACGGTCAACACGCGTGGGCGGACGCGCTGGTGGTCGTGCGCCTGTTCGACTACTGCATCAAGTACGTCAACGAGAACTTCAAGGCCAAGTTTGCCAACCGCGCGGCCCTGAAGCCCACGCTCGACATCAAACCCAAGCGGCTCGACTGGGTGCTGGACAACCCCGCGTATACCGCGATTGAATGTGCTAGCGCAGCCGTGGGCAAGCTCATCCACAACAGCGACATCGCGACGATGCAGTTCAACCACTACGGCACGGCCTTCCTCAAGCGGTACAAGCTCACGCCGGACTTCTTCATGCAGATGGCCATCCAGCTGGCCCACTACAAGATGCACAAGCGCGTCCCTGCGGTCTACGAGACGGCGCACACGCGCATGTTCTACCACGGTAGAACGGAGACGATCCGCGCGCTGTCGAACGAGTCGCTCGCCTTCGTCAAGACGATGGAGTCGAGCGCCTCGGACGGAGCCAAGTGGGACGCGCTGCGCAAGGGCATCGACGCCCACAAGGAGACGCTGAAGAAGGCTCTGACCGGAGACGGCATCGACCGCCACCTCATGGGGCTGCAGATCGTGGCCGAGATGTCGGGTGTCATGCCCAAGCCTTCGATCTTCACGGACCGCGCCTTCGAGCTGAGCAGGAAGTACCTGGTGTCCACGAGCAACATCAGCGGCGGCCCAGGCGCCAGTCCCATCTGGGGAGGCTTCTCGGCCATGTACAACGAGGGCTACGGCGTGTGCTACGCGCTGCAGCCCGACCGCATCAACGTGAGCATCACGGCCTACCACGTGTGCCCCGAGACGAGCGCCACCACGTTCAAGCGCCACCTGGAGACGGCGCTGCTGGAGATGGTGGACCTCTGCCTCACGCGTAACGTTATTTACGTCGGCTCGTCCAAGATCTAGTAGGTGAGTGAAGAAGGAGTTTGAGGCGACGGTAGATGGTTGCATCAGTGAACGGAAGAAATGAATTGGTCTATCCACCGGAAAAGTATTGCAATACAAATGCACAACTGCAACGCTATGAAAAATACAAACACTCGATTTCATGATGATAGGGTATTCCAATTCTGATTGCGGAGAAACTTACAATACCATATTGGGCCAGCTGTGAGTGCGAAGCCCTGATTGCCATGGCTACGAGCTTCGAATCCCAGAAGACATTGTTAGTCTTCAGAAACATGATTGTTTCGAGCATGACTGGCGTCATTCTACACCTCCGATCGCTCATGATATATTTAGCAGCGCTAAACAGCCTTTCGACGGACGCCGAAGTTCCGTGCATGAAGGTCAGATCTGCATAGTTCGTCACTTGAGCAATTCCGATCCTGGAGCTGCTCGTAGTACGACTTGTTGTTACCCCACGAGCTTTGTGGCAATAGCCGGACATTACTGCAACCCGACTGCATATTGGATTGAAAATTGCATGATGCTCGCTTATTGGAATGCACGATTGCACTTCGGTGGAGGATTGCAGTGTAGGTTGCAGTAGTGAGTGGAACTTGAAATCGCTGCAAATCGATTTTTTTCAACCCCTGGATTGCATGCATCGACTCTGCACCTGAATTGGGAAACACTCTTCGTTTCACTATGTGTTCATACGACACCTTTTCTTCAAATTGAAGTACGGCGATCTTCAAACGCTGCTTCGCGCCCAAATGCCTCTCTCTCATTCGAAGATCTGCGTGCTGGACCGCGAGCCCTCAAGCTCACTTTGCTTCGGTCATATTTTCAAGGCGCGTCACGCGCGTGTCTGCCTGCATCGGGGCTACACTATCCTAATGTATGTGCTCTGTGCATGCTGTAGGCGCATAAACCGTCTCGCAGCGGCTTCTATTATAGCGCCAAGATCTAAGGTGGAGAAGTGTGACGGGGCACACAGCACCTTGCACAGAGGAAGTGCTGGAAGTATGCTATACTTCCTGTGAACTGTCGTTCACTACAGACAACGACCGGCAAATGCGCCACCCGCTGAACTGTTAGTTGAGGGCACTTGAGCAGGAGCTGGTAGGATTGGAACTGAATGTATTAGCGCTGGAGGCAGCTCCAGCGGTGGTTACCTACGTCTCTCCTGTGCTCGCGCCTTGTACCTTACCTACGACTCCCTAGCGGAACCCCAGCAGTCGCGTCCCGTGGCCTGCAACCGCTGTGACCTTTCCAACACTCCTTCCCGGGGCGTCCTCATTCGAGAGACACTAAGGCGCGCAACTCGTTCAGCCGCGGCACTGGAAACGCCTTGGTCATGAGGTCGGCCCGCATCTTGCGCGTTTCGCAATACTCCACGACAAACACCCCTTTCTCTACAAAGTCCTTCACGAACTTGAAGCGTATGTCAACGTGTTTTGCCTTGCCCGATGAGTCCTCGCCTTGCATCTGTTTTATGGCCGCTTGATTGTCCACATGCATGACGATGGGTCCATGAACGAAGATGCCGATCTCTTGCAGTAGTTCACTCAACCCGAGCAACTCGCTGGCAA
>KV733600.1:0-21368 GCA_000500225.2 Phytophthora pinifolia
CGAGCTGGTTCTCACTTGAGATTCTCGACAGTTGGCGACTGAGCGGAGAAGGATGGAGACTTTTCGTGTCGGGGCTCCGCTTGCTTCTCGCTGCTCGGGATGCTCCCGTGCGTTTCAGTGGTCGGCGTCGCAGCTCTTCCCACTGCTTTGTGGGCATGCTTTCTGCCGATCGTGCTTGGTGCAGCATATTCACGCGGCGTTTTCGTCGCGGATCGCCCCCGTGCAGTGCTGCATGAAAGCAGTTCCCCATGATTTCATTCGTGACGTCGTGGCGCCAGAAGAAGACGTCTACTATTCCTTCTTGCTCGGTCTGCCTCGTGGTGAGGAGAAGGGGACTGAAGACCAAGCGCCGATGGAGAGCAAACCTCTTTTGATCACGAGCAGCGAAGCTCCAACTGTTGCTCCACCTCGTTATCTCACACGAAGTGTCAGCGCGAGAGCTGCGGAGCAAGGCCCGAAAGAGAGCGATGGGAAGCTATCTCGCAGCCCCCACGTGTACTGTGAGAATTGTGGTATCGCAGTGGATACTTCGCCTTTGAAAGCTCTCTGCGGTCATGATTGGTGCCGAGCTTGTGTGAAGACTGCGGTTCGCAGATTTCTCGACGCTTCGTCGAACACTGGTCCGGTGCCAGCAAGTTGCTGCGGTCAATTGCTGCCGCTGGAGCTGGTACGGCGAGTTGTCACGGGCCGAGAGCTGCTGAGCTACGCGACGAAGAAGGCGAAACACAGCAGTGCTGGAATGGACACGATTGGGAAAACGCGAGGGAGCAAGCGCAAGGCTGTCGACGAAGAAGCCACCTCCGCGTCACGGAAGGTTAGCGACAAGGCTCCAGCCAAGAAGGCGAAGATGACGAAGATGCCCGCTGTCACCGAGCAGAACGGCGAGCGAATTTGTACCGCGTGCTTGTCGCTGGTGGCTCGACAGGACAAGTGGCGCGTTGGCCCATGCGGTCATGGCTACTGCCTCGCCTGCTTGGCGAAGATGGCAAAGACGAGTCTCACCAGCCGTGAAAACGTCCCGATTCGTTGCTGCAGTCGAGAATTCCCGGTGGAATACGTGGAGAAAGTGCTGACCCAGCGTCAATTCGCGAAGTATGAACGCTTTCTCGCTGAGCGCCACCCCCACGCGTCAAACCTTCAGTCTGACAGGGAGTATGCAGCGGTGGTGCGGCGCTCGCACGGCAAGCAGTGCCCTGTTTGCGGAGTCGGGGTAATTAAAGTTGACGGATGTAACGCGATGCTTTGCAGCCTCGGCCACGGATTCTGCTGGAAGTGCACGCAAACCAGATGCACCTGTGGATGACTTGAGCAGTACGACTGATTGCGAACCGAGCGTGAAGGTGGCGGAGATGTATTCTTTTGTTGCGTCGGTGAAAGACTTGTACCGGTCATTTTTTGTTTTTCTTTTTCAATTCAAGTTTTCTTCAATGTGCTGCAAATGTGTCAGCTTACATCAAGGCAAAGAACTGCTCAGGCGCTGCTTGTTCTGTCAGTGTCAATTCTAACGGTGGTCAGGTGGTAAAGCTGGGAAGGGCCATACAGGAGGAGCACATTGTCCATTCGCTCATTCTCCAATTTTCCCGGTGGTGCTCAAGACGTTTTCTGCCATGGCGCAAGTTCTTCAGAGCGCGGGAGAGTTGGATGAAGTTGCTTCTGATGGCAACTTCGAGCACGTGGTCTACCTCAACTCCGACACGATTGACTTCGTCGATGAAAAGGACGGTGTCGCTGTCGACGCCCAACTTGCTGACGTCTACGCCTTGGAGGTGTATCGCGAAGAGATCCGCCGTGCTGAGCAACGTGCGCTGGATGAAGCGGTTGCTATGAGTTTCTACGCCAAGGAGGAGTACAAGTTGCTGAACCCGACCGACGCGTCTTTACAAAGTGAAAGTGAAGAGGACGAGTTGTCGGTTGTGGTGGATGCCTCGGCTTTGGGGGATGGCGAGTCCAAGCCACCTCCGAGCTGCACGAGCTGCATGGAAGCTCTCCAAGATAAGAGCTCTCGTCGTATTTTGACGTGTGGTCACCTCTATTGCAAGAAGTGCATTGCCATCCGCAGCCGCATGGGGGTGAGCGATCGCTCCATGGTGCCTGCTCACTGCTGCAAGAGAGAGTTCCCGAGTGACTACGTGCGTGAGGCACTTGATGCTGTCGAGTTCACGACCTACGAACGCTTCCGAAAGGAAAAATCTTGGCGTACGTTTGATCTTGTGTCGGATCGCGAGTACGCTGTGGTGGTTCAGCAGAATGGGGGCGTGCAGTGCCCCGGATGTGGAGTGGGGGTGCTCAAGTGGACAGGGTGCAACCACATGACGTGCTGCAACAACCACCAGTTCTGCTTCGTGTGCACCAGACCGTGGAAAACATGCGCTTGCAACACCTAATAACGAGCTATCCTCCCGTGCCAGTTGATGACTTAGGAGCTGGAAACCAACGGTAACAAAGCGTAATGCATGTAGTGTGGTCTGAAAAGTGGATCGAACAAAGGCTGTTTGTTTATTATAGTTTGTTTGTTTGAAAAATACAGGAGCATTTTAGGTGCCGGCTTAAATGCTCCTGTATTTTTCAATAAATCCGCCGACGGTGGCTGCGAGTACGAATGGGTTGCTCTGTTCCATGCTCGCCCCGTATTCATCGTGATAGAGAGCTTCTCGACAGTAGAAACGAGATCGCCATTGATGCCCACGTACAGTAGTCAAATTTGCCCAGCATCGGCTTGTAGAATTCCGTCCACCTCCCGATGACTCTTTGGCGTACACCTTGACGTAGCACGATCGCACCGGTATTGATTGCGTATTTTAGCAATTTTAAGACGAATAAAATGAGATCAAAGTAGTGTTATCTCTTGCTTTGACGTGCTAAGTATATTTTTGTCAATTCTGCACTTCAGTCGGCGCCGATCAATAAAGCAGCAGTTCACGCCCCTCATTAAGGCTGAAGTCGCCGACGGTGGCTGCGAGTACGGGTGGGTCGGTCTGCTCCACGCTCGCCCCGTATTTATCGTGGGAGATCAGGATGGAGAACTTCTGGACACTCGAAATGAGGTCGCCATTAATACCAACGTAGTCAAACTTGCCCAACAGATCGGTGTATCCGTCCTTGTAGAATTCCGTCTTGGGGCGCCCACCTCCCGAGGACACTTTGGCATACACCTTGACGTAGCACGATCGCACTGGCAGACCACCGTGCAGCACTTGCAGTATGCCGCACTGTGTCATGACGTTGACGGCCAGACTCGAGTTGAAATAGGGTCGAATGATGTCGATAGGTGGGGCGGCGCTGTTCACTGTACGCGATGCTGGAATTTCGCGAACCCTGATCATCATCTGCGCCGCACGCAGCTCGAACGGCAAGGGTACTGTCGTTTCTGTCAGGCTTGATTCCTCTGCAGCAGTGCTTAGAGTTACCGATTGCTGCTGACGAGGCTGAACCAGTAGAAGACTCGACGCGGAGGCTGCAGAATCAGAGAACGTGTTGAACGGCTCTGTTGAGAACATGAGCTCCACATCAATGGGATAAAATGCGAGCTCGCATTGGCCAAGCGACTGCGACAACAACGTCATCTCACCATCGCCAACGGTTGCTTGAAGCTTCACTTGGTTTCTGCGATTGGAGTTCGGGGTCGATCCCTGGGTTTCTTGTGCAGTCGCCCCAGCAGCGTCCAGCCCCTCCATATCTTCAAGGCGACCTAAACGCTCAACCTCGAAGGCATCGTACTCCTCCACGAACTCCTGCATTTTCAGGAACCGTTGTCGCCAGCGCGGTTGCGGGTGCTCAGCATAACGTGAAATGGCTTGGCGAGCCACTGCAAACACTGGGGCTTGCTCACCATCGCTGCGGATAAAGTCGAGGAAGGCAGCCAAATACGCGAACTGCACTGTGTCCTTTAGGCTCGTCGATCCCGTAGCAAGCACCGCCTCCAAACGACTGAAAATCTTGATGGCATCGTTGATACGGTCAAACAAGGTCATGTAATACGCCAGCACAAGCAGGTACTGGTTTTCCATGCGAGTGTGCGTTCCCAATCTCTGGCAAAGCTCTCCAAAGTACTGCCGTGCTTCCACGTTTAAAATTCGCTTCCCCGACGTTTTTGCGGCCACGGTGGATCCCCACGATACCTGGGAATCCACTCTGCCAGTCACAGGATGCACGCGCCTCGTCAAGAAGGGTCCAAACTCGCAATGATCAAAGCGATCAATCGCCGATGCCAAACACTCGTTGCGGTACAATTGCGTTTCATCAACGAAAGTCGAGCAGAAGCCACAGCCCACGGACTGGATCAAATCACTCGAGCTGGCAAAGAACTCTCTCATTGTACAAGGTTCTCCATGCAGTAGTCCATACTTCCAGACGCCCGCCACAAAGATCATCTTACTCCTCAGATAATCCACAATGCCAAGGAAGAAGTTTTTGTCGTGACACCGCCACAATAACTTCTGATAATCGATCTTCACGCCGGGTCTTGCCGATTCCATAAAATGCAGCACTTCTGGCAACGATCCTCTGGCACTTACGTCAGTCCACGAAGCCAAATTCACACGCGTAGCGATGCGAACGACTTTGCATGTTGTTGAACTCTCTTGCAGGTTTGCCCAACCAACAACGAGCCCATCGACCGAGGCCCTGGCAGGGTACTGTGCGAAAACCCCTTCTTCGGGGAAATAATAGGAGAACGTGAACTCGCTCGTGTGGTTCGGCGGTACATTTGCGATCTCGTTTTTCGTGTAAAAGCCACTTGACATCGGAAGAGAACCTTGTGGAATTTGCACCAGCAGGTTCACGTTTACGAGTGGATCGGATCCGATGTTGCTTACCGTGACGACCGTCGTATAAATTCTGTTCACAAGAAGCTCCGTGTTGGAGTCGCCATTCTCATCTCGGCTCTGTTGCTTCAGGATGAGCACGCTGTTTGCTGCTGGAGAACACTGGGCAGGGCCAATACTGCGATGGTACAGAACAACAGTGCTTGTGGGAGATAGCGTAACGTGGGTCTCAGCCAAGGGGGAAAGCTGCACTTGAGCGGGCTTCGACTCGACGTCAAGATCCAGCACAGCCAGGGCAAACAAACCCTCAGTAATTGAGCCCAAGGCCTCAGGGAAATATGACGACACGAAGCGAGTCCGCGGTAGACCACCCTGCCAGCGCAAAATGTGCTCGGCGTACTCCTTCCAGAACATGTTGCTGCCTGTAAGTGCCGGTCGTTGGCTCGTGAAGTACCGCTTTTCTTGCACCTTGCGGACCTTGCCCGGCGGAATATATGGCGACTCTTGCTTGATTTGTTTGTTTTTCTTCTTGGTCTCGTCGTTTGGATCGTCACTATCATCGTCATCATCACTGTCGATGTCGCTTTCGCTGTTCAGGCTCCGAACTCCGAAATCGTCATCATCTTCGACGTACGACTCGGTCGTCATCTCGTCAACTTCGGTCACCGCCGTCTCCGTAGTCGGCTGAACTCGTTGAGCAGCTGCCATCGCGAAACCAGAAGTCGATCCAAACGATGGGGTACTGGCGCCAAAACCAAATGCCGTGGGTGCTGCAGCACACGTAGGGGAATAAGCGGGAGACGTAGGGGAATACGCAGGAGCTCGACGCGCATAGGATTGTTGAGCATGAAGCATTCTTGGCCTGCCAAAGGCAGGAGCACCTGGTGGAGGTGGTGGTGCCCCTGGCGGAGGTGGTGGTGCCCCAAAGGCCATCCCAGAAGCTAAATCGCTGGGTCCGGGCAAAACAGGCGCAGTAGGCTCGACTTGGCCTTGGGACAGCACAGTGTTGAAAACACGAGTAAGTGCGGTCGTGCAGCCTGACGGATAGCTGGATTCAATATCTCGGATGACAGCATGGCAAATACGAGTCCTTACTTCCGTGTCTGTCATTCGTTCGGCCACCAGTAGCTTTTCAACGCAACTCAAGCGCTGAAATGCAGCTGGATCAAGATAGAACCGCCGCAGGCTGGCCTCATCACCAAGAACGTAATAATCCAGCAAAGACTTGCAGATCTTTGCTGCAATCAGTGGCTCTGCATATTGCCTGAAAAAGTGTGGGTCTTTCCAGAACAGGTAGAAGTGAAGATCATCACACGCGTTCGAGTAGTAAAACCTGTTCTTCTCTTTGGGGCTCATCTTCCGCCAAGATTTCAGCTTGCTTGCCAGTTCTTCAACATCGGGTTCACTTGTAAGCGTCGGCCACAGATTGATAGCGCTCTCGATGCTTTCGTACAAAGCGTACTTGCTGGAAAATGAGCGCGGGAGCGTTTTTGCTTGTCCAGGACGAACACACTCGTGGCTGTCAACTTGGTGGAAATGCTCGGATGGAGTCAGAGCCTCGTCGACGGATAGGCGGGTGTCGCGTTTGGGCACCATCAATTTGTTGTCATCACCCGGGAGTACCATCGACAGCTCCTGCGTGCAGACATACCCGCTTTCACTGTCGAATGCCGTCGTGCAAACCTCAAATGGTCCCATCTCGCTCGTAAAAAATGGAAGATCGCTCAGCTCAAACCGCACGATTCCATCGGAGCCCACGAGGGACGAGGCAAGGAGCTGTGATTGCTGCCCCAGAAACGATATGCTTGGCTTCAGTTTGCGCAACGATACCCGACCACCAACAGCCACTCTTTTCTTTGCACGTCCGCGCGACGACGAAATTTCCTTCGCCGCCATAGTCTTCAACCCCGTCACCTTGTCGCCGGCTTCAACATTTACCACTTCCATGTCCGACTCGCATACAACGTGCGGGTTCTGGAGTAGAGTTGGTTTAGGGAGACACGTCGATCCAAGGAGGAGGACCGAATTCTGGCTTGCTGCTGCTACCGCTCTTCGCCGAAGAATGTAAGCGTACTCATCGCTGATCTTGCGCATCGTCAAATAATCATTCTCGAGTGGAGCAGACTGGTATGACAGCTTTGGCAAGGAGGCGCCGGAGGCGCTAATTGGCGACAGGCTGTCAGCCACAATCACCTCGCTCACTTTCTGTGACTGTACATCCAAGAAATGCTTGAGTTGCACCATCACATGGGTAGAGGTAATGGCCGCATTCCGTAATTGAATCTCCAAAACCACCTTCCGCTTGCCATCCCTCTTCAGTGCTTGCGAACAAATTGTCAACGGTAACGTTCTTGTGGAAAGGAGAACTTGGGTTGGCTGGACGATCAATCCCATCGGCAGAGAAGGATGCATGCTCTTCTTCTCACATACGGTGACAGGATACTTGAGTGCCAACGGTCGAAGGTACACGACGTACTTTCCAGCGCGCCGTACTCGAACCGCAATACCGACCGGACAGCTCGCCTCGTTCTTAATCACTTCGACGCCTGAGCAATAGGATGCGTTTTGGAGCACTGTGTCCACAACTTCACAGACAGACACAAGCCCCTCGTTGATCCATGTCCCCACCTTACTCGAAAAGGCAAGAGGGATTGGAATCTCCACAACCTCTTCCACCGAGCAGTTCACAATCTGCGGTCGATATGAACGCAGGTTTGGCAGTTCCCAACTGTATGCCTTCGTCCCAGTATGGGCCACAAACTGCACCCGAAGTCGTATGATGTCTGATAGTCGGCCCAACTTGATCTCTCCGGAGGCATCCGTCTGGAGATCCACCTTCACTACATCGGAAGAATGGGCGTGCCTAAAGCAACATTTCGTGGGTGCATTTGGAACCGGTTCTCCATTGTGACCAAGCACAAGAACGCGGAACTCGCTTGGGCCGTACGGCTGTTCCCCTTCGATCGGCTTCCGGATCAAATGGCCTGTGTACGTGGTATCAAAGTTGTTTACTCGTTGAACGTCGAAGCTTTTGCGATAACTCACTTTGGGCAATTCGTTTATGTCTGCAGCAACGCTTTGAACGCCGGATCGAGAGACGCGCGCTTCTAGTGTGACACTGAAGCTCTCAGCATCCATCGGTATTTCAAAGCAAGGAGGCTGGTTTACTATCTCCTGCATGGACGCAAAAGATAGGACCTCCTTGTGAGAACTAGAGCCGACGTTGCTTGTGTTAACCAGCCCAAACTCGATCACCAACTTCACATCAACAACCAAGTCAAGTGATTCGCCCGTCGCAATATTCGCCACCAGTAAATGAGGGCGCGTAATAAGCTGGGCGAGGCAACCGGGAAGCAACTGCTCAGCATCAATGTGCATGTCGACGCTAATGTCAAATGACTCTGACAGATAGTCGAACGACCCATGAAAGTCAGCAAAAGAATCTTGGCAAAATGCGAGAGCAAACTTGTCGCATGAAGTGACCTCATTCGGATGACGGAAAGGAACTACAATGTTCCCGTTTACGTCCGCTGTGTACTCACGGCCATGTTGCGCTCTGCTTCCACCAGATTTCACGTTAAGGATGAGCGCACGAGCGTCACGAAGCCCGTTCCCACGCTCGTCTAGCACTGTAAACTCATGACCTTGAGTCGTAATGCGCTCAACGTAGCGAAGGAAACCCCTGCGGAGAACAGCCCGGCAAGTCATTCCCCTTTCAAACACTTCAACCACAAACACGCCACGCTGACAATTCTTCGTCGAGCGGAACTCGATGGGCACTCGGGATTCTTGCCATGGCGAAAGAGAACTTAAATCCACCGCCTGCTCTTCTGTTGGCAATAACCCATCAAGGCAAATGTCGCCTTTGATTTCGCGACGAAGCCGTGAATAGTACTCGGACGTCTTGATCTCATACAAATGAGCAGTCAGGGTTTTCACATTGCGAGTGCGCACAAAAATGCGCAACGGATCTTCCGGCAAAAAGTAGGTCGGGTTGGATTCACAGAAAACAACCTGTGATGAACTCGCCTGGCTCGACAGATCCTGTCCCTTGTCCTTCAGCTTCGCTGTCCAGTCAGCAAACTCGCCCTTGCCCAGTTTAATCATCGTTACAGCGTGCTGTACATCCAAGAAACTTGCATCCAAGTGGACTCGAAGTGGGCTGAAAACAGCTTCATCGTCCAAAGCAGACGACCAAAGCGTCTTTAAGCTTTTCTCAATGATTTCGTCATGGCTGAATTGGGAAACACTTTGAAACCCACAAGAGCCGACGTAGTGAAATGTGCCCAACGTGCGACCACCCGCGATCTTTACGTACTCCACCAGAGAAGTTAACAAGTCCGTCACAGCACTTGGGTTTGTCCAGCACATCAGATTCAACAGCTCCAGCTTCCGGTAGAAAATCGTCACCCGAATGCTATCCACCGCCTTCGGAGTAAAATCGCGCAAAAATTCCAGATACGTCGCGATATGCTGTAGCTCCTTCTCATTTTGAGCCTCGTTTCGTATGTCCGAGCATTGAGCAGCATCGACCTCTGCAGCAGCTCGAAGAAGTTGCATTCCGCGGACAGCGTATTCACTGTTGTCACGGAATAGCTCGGGCGCTAGTTTTGCGCACTCGAGCAGTTGCGGGAATGACAAGTGGCGATGAGCTGTCCGGAAATTAAAGCTGGTCTTCTTGAAAGGGTCCCTCCGATGCTCGACATCCCTGACGATGATCTCCACGTATCTGCACCGGAAGACACGCGCACATGTTAGTAGCTAGGCAAGCCGTCACTTATTATCAGGCCCACGCACCCAGGGATGTCTGCGTATTCAAACGCATAGTCGTCCAGAAAAACCTCGAGCATCTTCCAGCGCTCTTCCTCCGGCCCCTCCCAAGCACGGACCCTCTGGAAGACCTTTTCTCGCCCGTACACGTCCAGTTTGTCCAGAATTCTCTTGAGCGCTTCATCGCGCGTGGTGCTGAACTGCAGCTGATGCAGCTTTTCCTGAATGATTGCATCCAAATCCAGTAGCTCTTCCCTACAGCAACAACCCACATCAGACAGTCGTTCCCCACCAACACCAACAGCAGTCAACCCACTTTAACACCGTCAGGTACGTCTCCTTCCTGGCCTCGGGCGTCACCCCTGCAGGCTCCGGATCCAGGTGGTTCACCTGCAGCGCCGTCGCGATCTGCTGCGTCACACTCTACACCGCCACACACCCTCTTCCATTATTACAAGTACCATACCCATTCTACCCTCACTCTACGCACCGCAAGCTCTCCACCCTGTTGCTTGGACACCAAGTCAAGTTCCAGTAGCAGCCGGCGTCTCTGGATCCTCTGCATCCGCTTGTAGCAGCCACTGCTCGCCAGCTCGCGCTCCGCCCTCTCCAGCTCCGCCTTGTCGCCAGCCAGCTTCTGGCAGGCCTCGTCGCCCTTGTCCTCTTCCACCAGATGTTGCACCTCCAGCAGCGAGCTCAAACCTGCGTAGTACCAGTAGTCGGGTGTACCCGGCACGAAGGTCTCGCGCACCAACTGCATCTTGGCCGTCGGGCTCTCGGCCAGCGCGAAGGTTTCCTGGAAAGCCAACTGCGCCTCAGCGCTGCCCGAGGCGCCCTCCGCTGCCAGCTGCGCCTCGAAGCCCACCGTGACCATCACTTTTGAGTCACTTGCTCACCCGTGCGGTAGAATCGAAAGTGAGGCACCCAATCGACACCACTTCAATGTTGGGTACACATTTGTGTACCCAGTTTTGATTGGCTGATTTTGGGGGCGGTGCTTGACGTTGCTTCAACATGGGCCTCTTCGGCAAGAAGGACCGGAGTGGCCGTGTGGCCGAGGGCGGGGGTGGCGCGCTCGCTGCGGCATCCCCCGCGACGGCTTCATCAACTAAGAACAAGAGCGGGGACAAAGCTGCGGGCCTGGATTTGTTCGGCGCCGACAGCGATGAAAGCGACGACGAAGCCACGATTGACCGCTACGCCAAAGAAGGAGACGAGAGTCTGGACGACGAGGAGGCCGCTGAAGCTGAGAAGAGGAAGGTGGCTGTGTTGAACTCCAAGGTGCAGACGCTGTTGTAATGCGTGATGATAGGGCGATGAGGTGCTGAAGCTGCTTTTGTGAAGCTGTCGCCGGAGGAGCTGTTCAAGAAGTACGACACGGACGGGTCGGGCAATATATCGGCGTCCGAGTTCTTGGCCATGGTGCGGAGAAGGTCCGAGGGTAATTATGAGGGCTTTGTTATTGATGTTGCTGCTTTTTGCTGCTGTGTAGCTGCCGGATCTCGGGATTTCCATCTCGGCGGCGAAAGCGATGCGCATCTTCCGCAAGTGTGACACGGATGGAGGCGGCGAGATCGACCTCGCGGAGTTCAAGATGGCCATGTTCGCGGTGGACCCCGTGTCTGGCAACCCGCTTGGATTCTCGCCGTCCACACTGTTGGGTCCGCGAGATGCGTTTGAGCTGTTTGACGAGGACGGCACGGGGCAGATCGATGAGCTTGAATTCGCGGTACTGTGTGTGTGGTCTTGTGACGTCTTGGTTGCTGCGCTCATCGCTGACCAGGTGGGTTTGGACAGGACGTACTGGAGTACTTCGGCATGGATGTGAGCGATGAAAAGCAAGAGAAGATGTTCAGAAAGTATGACAAAGACAAGAGTGGATACGTTGATTACCGGGAATTCCGGTTGATGTGGGTCCGGCTGGTGGATGTGCGGGAAGAGCTGTCGAAAAGGGGGGTCCAAGTACCGAAAAACACGCAGCTGAGGAAACTACAAGAAATGCTTGAAACGATATTGGACGAGGAGGAGGCTCGCGAGGCAGTCGCTTTTGAAGAAGCGCAGAAGTTTCTGCAGCGACAGCGAGACAAAGAGTTCCGAGAGATGTTGGGTCGTAAAGCGATTGTTCGAGCGGAAGACGAGCTTGCCGCTGCCTTAGATGCAGCAGGGCAAGTTTATATTATGGGCAGCGGCAAGTATGATCAGTTCGCTGGTGACCCCGTCACTCGAGATGAAGACCTGTTCCCAGGGTTTAAGGAAGTGAGCGAGATCTGGTCTTATCGGGTTAATCCAACTAGCCAACAATCTCAAGAAGCTAAACCAAAGGCAGCGAAACAAAAGAAGCGCTCCGACCAAGCTCCGCAGAACTCAAAGGTGCCCGCATCGAAGTCGCGACCGACGGCACGTTCTCCCCCTCGCTCCGGAGAAAAATCTAGCGTAACAGCGTCGAAGTACGTGCGTCGAAGATTAGAGAACAAGCGGTGGAAGTTTCGGAGCCCACCAAGGTTAAACAAACGCACAATTTCACAGACAAAGACACATATTCGAGAAATGTCTCGAGAAAGGGAATTGTCGAGCGAGCACATCGAAGGGGACCAGCGTACAGACTCAAATGCGCCCACAGATTCGCTTGAAGTTGAAGAGAAAACTCATGATGAAAGCAACCAGGACGAGGAAGAACTGGCCAAGTTATTCTTTGAAAACCGAGAGTTTGTTCGAAGCCTCAGGTTTCGATCAACGACGCTGATGACAAATACCGGACCTCTGTGGGGAAGAAGCGTCGTCCAAGGTGCAATCAGTGATAGTGTTGCTTTTGCAGTGACAAGTTCAGGTAGCGTTTTCAGTTGGGGAGGGAGAAATAGCAGGTGGGAGGCCTCTGCTCGACGACTAGCCGGGTTTGACAGCAATTCGGATGACGAGCACGAGGGAACCGACTCCAAGAAAAAGAAAAAGTCAACACCGACTGGGATGCAGTGCAAGATTACACCCCGGTCTGCGCTCCAAAAGATGTGTACCGCTGAGCAGGTAGGCAGATCCCTGTGGTGCAGAGACGTTAGCTGGTCTTAATATCTCTGTAAACAGCTCAGAGGACTACGTGATCCGGATGTGGAAGCGAGAGAAGAGGAGCAGCTGCTGATTGAAGCGAGAGAATTTGAAGAAACCCAACGCTACGAAAGGTGTGTTTGGAGCATGTTAGTACATTCCCTTCCCCAGTTCTGATCCGTTTTTCTTGTTGCTATGAAGACTGAAACGAGTGGTCATGTACTATGACGTGTGGGAGCCGCCTCCTAGCAACGCGACACGACTGTTGTTTATGGAGCAAGTTCTGCTACCCAAGGTTGAATACGAGCAGCTGTCGAACTCGGCCCAGTTGCGTGGGCTCGTGTTTGATCAGATAACCAAGATGGACCTGTCTCTCGCGCTTGGAGAATGCTTCGAAATCGAGATCGAGCTAAAGGGTGAAACAGGACACAATTTATTCAAGGAATCCGAACGATTAATCAAGGTGAGTGGGTGTGTGGTTCAGATTGAGTTCCTGATAAGCTAATCCGTGATTCCGAACGAATAGGAATACAGCGAAGACAAGCGCCACCAAGACAAAAAGGCCAGTCTGGTCCAAGCGGTAAGTGAGATCCTCCATGTTGTATGAATGGAGGATTTGACTCACTCCGCGTTCGCTGCTGACAATTAGGAAAAAGACAGGATGCGACAGGAGGTAATGTAGGCGGTTGATATCTCCGGCTTACACGTAAATACACTAACCAGCTAACCTGTAGTGGCAAGATGTCAAAGTGTTGCGTGAGAGAAGGCACATCAAGCGGGAAGAGGATGCGAAAGCAAGAATTATCGAGAAAATCAACCGCGCAGTAAGAGCGACTGCGCTTGTACTTCTGAATGTCGGAGGCGCTAAATTCTTCGCCTGGTCAGGATCTTGCCTACGAGTCGAGAGCTTCTCGAAAGATTGTACAGCTTGAAGACACAATTCCTCAGTTCACCGCTCGAGGCGAGAATGCTCGAATTGAGATGAGCGGGGTCACTACAAGGTAAAGTGGAAAAGTAATATCCAAAGCTGTGAGTGCTTGGATCTCTCATCGTTTTGTTTCGAGTTAGAGGACCGTCGCTCCACTCTCCAAGGGGTAAAGTGGTAAGATGTGGAGTATGTGTATTTTATTCTTAATGGACCTGAGGCTCACCTAATACCTTGCAGGCTGTGGCAAATGTTTCGGCTGGGGGTTCTCACGTGGCGTTGCTGATGCAAGACGGGTACGGTTATCAAAAGATCATCCCAAACGCTCGAGCACTCATGTTGCTTGTTTTGGTCTTTAGGTCACTGTACACGTGGGGAATTGGCGCAAGTGGTCGCCTGGGTCTTCAGCCAAATGAAAAGGGGGCGATCTGTTTTGACGCAAACCATCCGCAACGCGTCGAATCTTTCAACGTATGGGGTATGATGTGCATATAAGCTTCGATTTGTGTGATTAATCTTGCGGGTGTCTTGTAGGATCTGAGCCTGCGTCAAGTCTCGTGCTCCTTTTCGCACAGTGCAGCTATCGACTCTGACGGTGCCCTATACACTTGGGGGTCAGCATGCAACGGGAAACTGGGCGTCGGCATCGTTGAGGATGAATACAAGCAATACTCTCTCACACCACTGCTCGTCAGATTTCCGGGAAAGCGCAAGATTCGATCAGTATCTTGCGGAGCTTCCCACAGCGGGGCAGTGTCCACAGCCGGCGAGCTGTTCATGTGGGGATCCGCTAATGGCGGTCGTCTTGGTCTTGGCCCCCACGTAATCGATACGGTCGCTGTTCCGACTTTGGTGAGGGACCTCTTCACCAAGAAACTTAGGGTGTGGCAGGTCTCTTGTGGCACAGCACACTCGGCAATTTGCACGGAGGTCATGTCCGAGTACAACGGAGGGAGCAAGAAGCTGCTTGGTGGTCAAGTGTACGTGTGTGGTGGTGCAACTGCCCTGAGTCGCTACGTCGTATCTTGGGAGCGCGTACCAGAGCTGGATGGCGGGATCCGGCAAGTGGCCTGTGGTGGCAGTCATACAGCTGCTGTATCTTCGTACGGTGAGCTGTACACGTGGGGTCGAAATTATCATGGCTGTACAGGCCATGATGCCAGTGTAAGTCTTGTCGACGTGATTTCTATCGTGCTAGTTGGAATTCACTCGTCGTTTGGCAGCGTGCCTTTGTGGAGAAGCCGGAGCTGCTCAAATGTCTTCATGTGGAGCCGTATAACCTTGCGCTTGGCAAGCCGTGCCGTCAGATCACCGTTTACAACGAGCAAGGGCCCCATCTTGCGGTCAACGGGGAGATTGGAGGGGCGCTGGCGACTTGCATTCACACCCACGTAAGGCGGTAATGCAGTTGCGCCAGACGCTCTGTTAGTTGTCGTACTGAATGGCTTCGTTAATATCTGTCCTGTTGTGTAGCTGGAGGACAAGCCTTGGTGGGAAGTAGATCTGGGGCAGCCTGCTGTCATCGAGAAGATCCGGGTAAGTGCATTGCTTTGGTCTTTCTCGTGAGCTGTGAGCTAATCCAACGGCGGCTCGAAGCTGTGGAATCGAACGGACGAGCCGTTGAACCCGTCAAGAAGCAGATCCGAGTACAGCGCTAGGCTTTTCCCGTGCTGGATTTTCGTCAGCGAGTTCGCGTTCCAGGACCTGGAAGGCAAAGAAGGGTGGGGCGTGCGTGAACTGAAAGCCCTTGTGCTGGACCTTGAACTTACAAGAAAGGTGGTGTGACGTAGTCTGCGAGCAGCAAAAGCGCAGTCGAGTGCGTTCGAGTTGTTCCGAGCCAACAAGCGCATGACGGAGTGGATGCTGCCCACAACGAGCACTGTGGGGCAGTTTATTCGGGTGCAGCTTCAAAACAAGAACTTCCTCCATTTCGCCGAAGTCGAGGTTTTCGGCGTGTACTCCGCGTTCAAGTACGTGGGTCGCGTCGGCACGGTGCAATGCAGTGCAGACACAACGCTGGTCATCGTGCCCCCTACCTCCACCCAAAGGTATGTTACAATGTTGCTTTCGACCACGTGACGACCCAGCAGTAACATCTTTCTACCGCAGTGCGCTGGACGATTACTACCTGCGCGCCATCCAAGCCGACGCTGACCACGCCACCATCCTGCGCCAGTACGACGCCTACGAGCGCTCGTTTCGCAAGTATGGTCGCGGCACGCCCGAGACGCTGGACGGTCCGTGCCGCCTCTGTCGCGTCTTCCACGACTGTGAGATCTGCGAGTTCTACGCATCCGCCAAGTACAGCCGCCGGTCGTTGGCCGGCAGCGGTCTCAAGATGCTGCCTCTCCGCCTCGTCGGCGACCGCATGGGCCTCACGGTGCGTCGTGCAGCAAGAAACAACACTATCAAACCGCGCCACTAACCGAAAGTCGCACCAAATGCAGGAACTTGTTCGCGTTGCGCTGGCCGAAGGCACTTTGGAGGCCGAAGGCACTTTGGAGGCCGAGCAGCAGGAGCAACTGCGACAGGAACAACAAGCCGCCGAGCAACTCCGCAAGGCTCGAGAAGAAGTTGCACTCGAGCTAGAGCGCCAGCGAGCCGCCGAGCAGGAGCGCAACAAGCGCCCGAGTCGACTGCTGACAAACTTCAACTTCCTTAGGAAAGTGTAGCCCTATCCGAAAATAAGCCTTAATTAGCCTTAATTTCGGGTCATCGTTTTGGCGGGAAAAACGTGGTCGTCACTCAGTGTCGAATTTTCCCACCCAAGTCAAGGTCTGCCCAATGCGCTCGAACGGCCCGTCGCAGAGCGGCGGCTCTTCTGGAGGCTCCAAGAAGCAGTGCTCCATCCACGACTTCTTCTCGCAGTCCTCGAGCGACAGCAGACGCCAGGACAAGACGCGCAAGGCTCGTCGCTCGCTTGAGGCGTCGGCCAAGGGCAGCAGCTTCAGCCAAGCGGCCATGGAGGACGACGACGAGCCCATGACCGTGCAGAAACGCATCGACTACGACGTCATGGACGACGAGAGCAGCGAGGAGCCCATGCTAGGGGCCTCTCAAGGCCCGAGACCCAAGAAGATCGACTTCACGGGCTGCTCCAGCCAGCGCAGCGAGCCCGACCTGGAGCCCCAGCACACGCCCGTGCGGTTCGGGTTGCCGCCCACGAGTCAGGGCTGCTACACGCCCATGCACCAGTACAGCCAGGACGACATGGACTTCCTCACGCCCAGAGATCAGCCTGTGGTGCCGCTTTCCAACCCAACGACGCCGTCGCCGCTCAAGAAGCGGCCGAGACTCGACAGCGGCGCCGATGTGGTGCAGGAAGAGCACGTGCAGAACCTCACCCAGGACATGACGCACATGGACGTCCGGCACGCGAAACGAGGCCCGCCGTCTTTCTCCAGCCAGTCGTCGTCCATGGACACGGGCTTGCCCCAAGTGAACGTTGTAGTGACTGCCAAGAGGCCAAGACCCAACGGGTGCGTCTTGACTGCAGCAGTTGTTGTTGCTGTGGTGTTGTGGTGCTCATTTTGCATGTACTTTTCGTGTGTTGTTGTTGTTGTTGAACGTCAAGCAGAGAGCATGCGGCGTCTTTCTTGTCCGCAGAGAGCTACGTGAACCCGTTCGCGCCCGAGCCAACGACCGAGTCCGGGAAGAAGAAGATCCCAAGACGCAAGCGACGATCATTCCCGTCTGCGTGGGTGGGAGCCAAGAGCGGACCGCCCGTCTCCAAGTACCTGTCGGAATTCTCGGAGCTTGGGGTGCGTTGCTTGCTTGCTTGCGGGTTTCGTAACGAGATGGAAGCGGCGTTCGACTTACATGCGTTTCGCTGTAGTTGATCGGTTCGGGGTCCTTTTCGAAGGTATTCAAGTGCATGAAGAGGATCGATGGCTGGGTGTACGCCGTGAAGAAGAGCAAGCGCCACTTTCGCGGAAAGGCTGACACGTATGTGACGCTGTCTACTCTCTGTTTGCTGATGTGAACGAGCAAGCACTCATCTTGGGTTTCACTGGTGTGCACGCAGTGAGCGAGCTCTTCGGGAAGTGCAAGCATTAGCAGCTCTGAGCGATAGCAACCACATCGTGCGGTACTTCGACGCCTGGATAGAAGACGACTTGCTCTACATTCAGCTTGAAAACCTGGAGGGCTGCTCATTGGCAGGCTTTGTCAACAAGTCTGCGCCGCACAAGGTTCCGGAGGAGACGCTGTGCAAGCTGCTGTGCCATATTGCACAGGTAAGAATCGTTGCTCGGTTGTTCTGGGCCTCGAAGCCAGCGCACTAACCGAACAGCGTGCGTCCCAGGCTCTTTACGACATGCACAGCAAGAAGATGGTCCACATGGACGTCAAGCTCCAAAATGTCCTGGTCGGTCCAGGAGAGGTCTACAAGGTATGCACCGCCATGGATTGGCTAAGCTTGCTACATCTTTGTGCTAACCTGTGGCGTTGCTCGTAGCTGGGCGATCTGGGCACTGTCGCCCACCTGGACGGCAGCATGGAGATCACGGAGGGCGACAATCGGTATCTGAGTCGGTGCGTGCTGTGGCTGTGAGGGTTCTGCATATTGCCAAGAGGAGCTCTAACCTGGCGGTTTGTGTGTCTCTCACAATACAGAGAATTGCTCGAAGGCAACCGGAACAACCTGCGCGCCGGCGACATCTTCGCGCTGGGAGCCACGATCTATGAGCTCGCGCTGGGGACGACGCTGGCCAGTGGCGGCGAAGAGTGGCAGAAGATCCGCGACGGAGACATCGTCATGTTCCGGTACGTGTGCAACTGCCTGGCCTGCCTGCATGTGCGCGAGCCAACCGCTCTAACCTTCGCACGTGCTTGCTACAGCAAATACTCCAACTCGCTGCAGCACCTGATCGCCAGCATGATGCACCCGGACGCGCTGCAGCGGCCGCTCGCCGAAGACATCCTGCAGCACGAGGTGGTGCTGCCCTTCCGCTGAAAGCAGCAACTACAAACTCCTGCACGCCGGCTACGCTACTTGCATGGCCCCACCAAATAAACTACTTAAGTACCCTGTTTTTGATCACCTTGGAACTGCGGTGCCGCACTGTGACTGGCGGACAAATGTGACATCATGGATTTTGGCGGTGCGAGTCACCATCCAACTTCGAAGTCCTATTGCACTTACCCTTAATATGGGTATCTTCTGACTCGACAGCAGCGTCCCGGTCGTTTCACCGCCACACGTCAAGTCCGCGCCCATTCCAGGACGAGCAGGCAGAGCGCAGAGCTTCCAGCGACTCATGGCGACCACCAAGCAGCCGTACCAGTTCCCGACCCTGACGGAGATCAAGCGGTCGCTGCCCAGCGAGTGCTTCGAGGCGTCCGTGCCGCTGTCGCTCTACTACACCGTTCGCTGTCTGGTGATCGCGGTGGCTCTGGCCTTCGGTCTGCACTATGCCCGTGCGCTGCCTCTAGTTGAGTCTCTGTGGGCGCTGGACGCCGCACTCTGCACGGGCTACATGCTGCTGCAGGGCATCGTGTTCTGGGGCTTCTTCACCGTGGGCCACGACGCCGGCCACGGCGCCTTCTCCCGCTACCACCTGCTCAACTTCGTCGTTGGCACGTTCATCCACTCGCTGATCCTCACGCCTTTCGAGTCGTGGAAGCTCACGCACCGCCACCACCACAAGAACACGGGCAACATCGACCGGGATGAGATCTTCTACCCGCAGCGCAAGGCCGACGACCACCCGCTGTCGCGCAACCTCCTCCTGACGCTGGGTGCCGCCTGGTTTGCCTACTTGGTCGAGGGCTTCCCACCTCGAGGTGTGAACCACTTCAACCCGTTCGAGCCACTGTTCGTGCGTCAGGTGTCGGCCGTAATCATCTCGCTGGCCGCGCACTTCGCCGTAGCGGGGCTGTCCATCTACCTGAGCTTTCAGTTCGGGCTTAAGGCCATGGCGCTCTACTACTACGCTCCCGTCTTCGTGTTCGGCAGCATGCTCGTCATCACCACCTTCCTGCACCACAATGACGAGGAGACTCCCTGGTACGGCGACTCCGAGTGGACCTACGTCAAGGGCAACCTCTCGTCCGTGGACCGGACGTACGGCGCGCTCATCGACAACCTGAGCCACAACATCGGCACGCACCAGATCCACCACCTCTTCCCCATCATCCCGCACTACAAGCTCCAGCAGGCCACGGCGGCCTTCCACCAGGCCTTCCCCGAGCTCGTGCGTAAGAGTGACGAGCCGATCCTCCAGGCCTTCTTCCGAGTTGGCCGTCTATACGCCAACTACGGCGTCGTGGACATGGACGCCAAGGTTTTCACGCTCAAGGAGGCCAAGGCGGTGTCTGAGGCTGCGGCCAAGACCAAGGCCAACTGATAGGCACGCACGAAGGTTCCATTGGACAGGCTTGAAAGTACCGGTAATACCTAACACGTTTTGGTCCAATAAACCCTAGAAGCACCTGTGAAGCTTGGACAGTACGTTCGGTTCCCATCCATCTGTCAAAAAACGCAAGAGACGGAGCACCGGCGATAAAAAGATCAACGTCTGTAAGGTCAAGGTCTGTAAGGTGATGCAAGGAGCTTTTCCGCTGAGCTTGCGCGCAGTATACTAAGACGACGTGCGTATATCGCGTGTGGGGACCAAAGCGGAGAGCTACTATTCACACGGTGCTACCAAATCTCCCCGCCGCCCACAACTCCATGCTTTCTATGCACGACGACACCGAAACACCCAACGCACCACTGCTCGCTCACTCGCGCCTTGTTGTCTTGCACCGCGCTTTCCTTTGTTGTCAAAAAGTTTGCACAGTTCACTGTATGCTTGTCCGAGTCTCTCTCTCGTCCTGCCGGCGATAACTTAGAGCAATAGCACGTTCTCCTTGGGAGTCATGCCGCCGCCGCCACCGCCGTTATTATAGCCCTCCATCGCGACGGCGCCCCCGGGCGTCGAGAGCTCCGCATCCTTGCCCTTCTTCAGCAGTCGTGCGCCGGCTGCAACAGCTACGACCGCTAGGCAGCCCACGACGATGGCGATGATCGAGCCGAGGCCGAGACCGTCGCTCGAGGACGAGTTGGACGCGTTGGAGCCGTCGCTGAGAATGGACCCGGGGTTGAACTTGGCCTGCTGATTTGCCGAGCTGCTGCCGGGTGAGATGGTGTAGCTGCCTGACGCAGACTCGGAGGACCACGAGCTGTTGTTGGCGGAGGTCGTCGACTTGCTGCTGGTGGTCGCGTTATGGGCGTCTGAGCCACCTGCAATGACAGTGCCAGGATTAATATCCCCTGAAGAGGACAAGGTGGCAGTAGAAGCACTAGAGGCATTACCATCGGAATCGCCAGTGATCGAGCCTGAGCCGGAGCTCGCGTTGCTGCTCCTCGTGGACGAGCTTCTGGTCTTGCTCTTGGAGCTGCTGCTGGTCGTGCTGGAGGTCGATGATGACGCGCCCGAGAGCGTGACGGTCTTGCCGTCCTTGGTCAGCGTGCCGTCCGCGTTCACGTAGATGAGGTCCGTTCGGCCCGCTGCCGCGCAGCCCATGATGGGCGTCTCGGGTAGCAGAGCGCAAGCCGTGCTAGTGGGGCACGCGCCCACGCCCTGGGACAGCCCCGACGCGTAGTACGTGCCTGAGCAAGGGTATGAGGAGACACACTGCACGCCGGTCACGTCCAGCACACTCACGGTGTACAAGCAGTCTGCAGCACGGGGCGAAGCGTTAGCATTAAAAAACTTTTTACACTTTATACACTTCAGGAAACGTACTGTTAGCCGCTGCGCTTTGGAGAAGCAGAAGCGCGCCCGCCACTGCGAGTTTTGGCCACATTTGCCTGGATTTCTTGTCTTGGTGGAGTGCCTAAGCCTGTGCTGATCCGATTCGGTCCGAGGAGGAAGGAAGCGGGGGGG
>KV733616.1:0-19403 GCA_000500225.2 Phytophthora pinifolia
GAAATGTCGCCTAACTGCCTGATTGTGCATGCTGCGTTGCCAGGCCGAGCAGGAGATCATTGCCATCATGCCGCACTTCCACCTGCGCGACAACAGCGCCATGCTCAATTTGATTAGCGTATGGGATCAGTTTACTGCACGTCTTTGAAAATGGACACTTCTGATATACCCTTTCTTGGTGAACTTCTGTAGGGCAACTTCGGGCCATTCCAGCCAGGCATCACCACGCCCGTGCCGCTGTGGCTCGCCATCATGCTCAAGCAGCTCAACAAGTGCCGGATCCTGGCGCCTTCGTGGCTCTCCGTCGGTCCGTGGCGACCGGCTAATTTGGGTTATTTTGGATAACATCTTACCCATTTTGTGGATGTTGCCTAAACGCTGCAGAAAACTTGACGACGCTGCTCGAGCATGAGAAGACGAAGGACACGTTCGAGGAGCTACCATTCCATTACTTGGAGGTGGCGTCGCTGCTGCTGAAAAAGTAGGTGCACAAAAGACAAGAAATACCGACCTGTGGCTAACTTTTTTTCTTTTTGGTTTGCAGTGCGCCAGAGGATCTAGACCAAAGCGAGCACCTGCGCTCGCTGCTAGAAGACCTGCAAAATGTGCGGCAGGACAAGATCCGCAACGGTTTATCAAAAATTGCAGGTGATGTGCAGGGCGGCGGCACGGCGTACGCCGTTCAAATGAACAACATTGCCGCGCTGGAAATCAACTCGGTCCGCGAGTTCATGATCGGGGTACGTATGCGGCCTGGAGTGCTGCATCGAAAGCGTTGTCGAGGTGTTGTGGTACTGATCGCGTTCTTGCAGTCCCTGAATCAATTCCACCGCCTCTCGAAACTCATCCCTGCAGAAGGTGCGGGCCGCTATCGACGCAACTTTAGGCTTGACTTGACTTGCTCATTGTTTTTATGCTCCGCAGAAGACGAGGACAACTCCCAGTCGCAGTCCCAGTCGCAGTCCCAGGGCCACTCGGAGCCTTCGTCAGGTGAGCTCGCTTGCTCTACGACAAAGGGGTCTGTTGCGGCTGACTCGTTGTTGGCATTTTGTTTCGAGCAGCGGAGAATTCAGGCGCACGTCGGCTTCGGCGGCATCGTGGATAGGGAAGTCATGCTCGAGCGAACGGCGCTGCACCCTATGCTCCATTCGTGTGGGTGTACGAACCCGATTGACAACATTGGTTGAGAAAATGGTACTAGGGCGCCACTTGCGCTGGTAATATTTACTTTCTCGCCGTTGCCTAGTTGAAAGAAGTCCTGAATTTCTTGCCACACAGTGGAAATGGGCCCCAACTTCCTGCTGCCTACGAATTCATTGAGCTGCTCGGGTTTTTACTTACTAGGAAGTGGCTTGGTGTGTTACAGGCCGAAATCACTGTCCACAGCACCTCCAAGTCTCTCACAAGCAACACACCTACTGACTGGTTCCGGTCCAGTAGCCAGATGAGCTTCCCGCGTGAACCTGGCAGCTTGGGCCTTTCTCACGGAGATGCAAAAATGGCGATGCCTGTATTTCTTGTCGGCGGGCAGCTTCCCTACGAGCTGCGCCACGCTTTATGACTCGTACGCTTACTACTTTATTGACTATGACGCTCTGCTTCCATGATGGGGTACACTGTGGACTGGGGCGGTGTCGTAGGTGAACCGGCTAGTACGACGGAGGCTCGCGGCGGGACTTGTTGCCCTTTTTCCGCTTGTGGGTCTTTCCGTCTTTGCCCTTCTTGGTCTTCTTCTTCTCCTTGTCCGTAGACCCTTTTGGGGTCCCGACAGCGACGTAGTCCTCCTGTGCCTGCTTCTGCAGCTGCGAGTACGGCGTGGACACGGCCACGGGGTTGACCATCACGACGTTGGGGCTCTTGAGTTGCATGGCTTCAGCTGCTGCTCGCTCGCGCTCCCGCTTGTCTTCTTCCGCTGCGGCCACGCAGCAGACGCCGCACAGCACGGCGCAAACCAAGCAGCTGCAAACGTCCTCGGCGTCGCTCATGTGGATGTCTGTCTTAAAGGCTTGAGGCGATGAGGTGGCAACCCTTGAGCACACGAGAGCGAATGAACGGGAAAAGCGTCGGAGCTGAGCTGGCTAAGACAAGTCCGAGTGCTTGGCGGCTGGCGAGTTGGGCAATGGCAGTGCAGTGCGCGTGCCAGTGCAATGCAGCGAATGTGCTCAAAAAGCCGGGCCTGCGGGATGGATTTCGAGTCGGACGCGTAACTCCGCAGTGGATGGCAGTGTGGCTTTCAGTGCATCGATCCGACGAGGCCAACATAGCACAAAAGGCAGCAACGATCCAGTTCAAGTTGCTGAACCGCTCGCGTCTTTTCAAGATCGCGCTCGAATCGATCTCTTACCATAGCCACCCTCATTTTACCGCTTACCTTTTTGATATCATCAACTTGAAAGTAGCGACGGTACTATTTCGCAACAAATGCCTTTCACTTTCACTGGCCATTATCGCTTTGGCCCAGTATTTCAACATGGCCGACGGAGATTTATGGCGCGACCGCAACAAAGTGTTCGTGGCGGGCTTGCCGCTGAGCGTGGACGACGATGCGCTGTACGAGAAGTTCAAGACCTTCGGCGAGATGCACCAGTCCAAGGTGGTGTATGACCAGAAGACGGGTCGTTCCAAGGGCTTCGGCTTCGTCACCTTCTGCGAGTATACGAACGCCCTGGACGCGGTGGACCAGCTGAACCAGTCGAAATGGGACAAGCGCACGCTCAACGTGCGCTTCCTGCAGCCCAAGAGTGACAACGGGTCAAAAGGAGCCGTGGAGGTGGTGAAAAGGCCCCAAAAAGTCATCGGCCCACGACCCGAAGGATGCACCACCGTCTACGTTGGCAACTTGGCCTACGACATCACGGAAGAAGTGCTACGCAAGGTTTTCGACAAGTGCGGCAGCATTCGAGCCGTCCGCTTCGCCGAGCACATTCAGACCAAGGAGTTCCGAGGCTTTGGCTACGTGCAATTCCACGAAGAAGGTCCGTGCGAGGCGGCCATCAAGCTGGACGGCATGGTGGTCATGGGCAGACCCATGAACATCGACTACGGCGCCAGAGATGAAGGCTACGCCCATGCGCGAGAAGAGCTGCAGAAGAAGCTGAAAAAGGGCATCTGCCACAAGTTCCAGCAGGGCCAGTGTACGCGTGGAGACGCCTGTAAGTTCGCCCATGTCATGCAGGACCAGGACGCAGAAGACCTGGTACAACCGGCCGAACGCCCTGTTAGCGGAATCGCAGCTCCGGGGGCGTCGTTGGGCGCAGCGGAGCCGGAAGCCACGGGGGAGCAGACGCAGGCCACGTCGGATGCACCGGTTTGTATCAACTTCCAGAAGGGAAAGTGCAAACGTGGAGCGGCGTGCAAGTTCCAGCATTTGCACGGGACTGGAAACGGGGAGGAAGCTGCAGAGGATAGTGCAGGTGGCCACATGGAGGACCAAGTGCTCGCGAAGGACGAGGCCGAGCAAGTTCCCGAGGAGGAGGAGACTCGTGCGGATCAAGACGCGCCGGTGTGCCAGAACTTCCAGAAAGGCAAGTGCAAACGTGGAGCAGCCTGTCGCTTCCGCCACGTTGCTGCCCCTGCAGAGCCCGAGCAGGAAGAGTGGAAGGCTCCTGTGCGCGTCGTGCTGCCGGTTGCTGCCGTGGCTGAGGTGGCTGTGTGCCGGAACTTCCAGAGCGGAACTTGCATGCGTGGCATGTCGTGTCGCTTTGCACACACGGGCCAGGCGCCACAGGCGGCGCCTCCGAGTGCAGTGGAAGAGGTGAGCGAGTACCAGAAGCGTTTCCAGAGCGTGTGCTACAACTGGCAGCGCAACGGATCGTGTGCGCGTGGCGATAGCTGCCAGTTCCAGCACGACGGGGCCCACGCCGCGTCTACTGGAGAGCACAGTGAAGAAGCGAAGGCTGACAAGAAGCACAAGAAACACAGGGTGGAAGAGGTGGAAGAGGCAGAGGGGGACTCGAAGAAGAAGCACAAGAAACACAAGAAAGAAAAGAAGGAGAAGAAGCACAAGAAGCGCAAGGACGCTGTCTCGAGCGACTAGGCTGCACTCCACAGCGCTTGCTTGAGGTAAATAAACGATAGATTTGTATGCCGTTTGAAAGCGGGGTTGATAACGCCTTGGTGGGTCTTCCATGACCAGCAAGCGGGCGATCACGTTGAGGGCAGCCTTGGGTGTGGGGTAGCCGTACCGCCGGCGGAACATGTGAAACCAGTACTCGAGGAACGCAAGACCGATGCCACGCGTGCTGCCCGTGATGAGAATCGTTTTCTTGGTAGTCATGAGCAGCGCTGGCGGTGCAAGCCACATAGCTGGCTTCGTGAGCTCTGCAGGGACTCCGAAACGCTGCAGAGTACTCCGAAGCGGGCTCTGCCTCTCCGGCACTCCTCTGGAGACCGTTTCTGAGTATGACGGCAATGCAGGACGCTCCGTGCGCTGCCACTTGTGCGGAAGCATCAGGCCGCGGGAAAGGAATCTCGAATTCGGATTTTCACTTGCTCGCGACGACGTTGAAGCTCAGACGCGGGAATCCAATCTTCTTCTTCTTCGGAAAGCCGTAGTTGCGATACGCTCCCCGCTCTCTCGGGGGGATGATCGCACGGCATTCGATAGCGTATGAGGTGTACGCGAACAGAAACTTCATCTCTTCCATAGTGTCCACGACTATAGCCGTGCTAAAGCCCGTAGAAGCTCTGGATTTTATCGTGGCGGTTGATCTTGACGTGGATGTCTCGTGAAGGTGGTGGTGGTGATGTCTCGTGAAGGTCGCCCGTAAAAGACTCAAGCAACATGAACCAAACAATATAACTATCTGAAAGGTTATGTAAGGATACAGGTCTTATAAGCTTATAAGTAAATCGGTATAAACAAAATCAAGCAGGTTATGCATTATTATAATGAATAGCACCCCCAGTCGACATTCATCTTCCTCCTCAGGCCGTCTACGACTCACACGATGCTGCGGAGTCCGCTCTGCATCAATGGACAAGGGACCATGGCTTCAACGTCTCCAGACGCCGTGTTCGGTACACTGAAGATCCAGAAAGGCAGGTGTGGGCTCGCAATTACGAGTGCGACCGCACGGGTGGGCCAAAAAAACACCGGACACTTGACTGAAGAGACTCGGCAGCGGGTGATGAGGGGGTCAAAGCGCTCGGGTTGCCCCATGAAAATTGGAATTCGTGCAGTTAACAAGACAAACACCACTGGATCATGGAAAATTTCGCACACATCAAGATGCTCCCATCACAACCACCCCCGTCTCGTGTGAACGCTCAACACAGACGCAGAGCAGCTCTAGCAGATTCACTACCACCGGTCGGGAATCTACAGGATCTGGTAGAGCTTCAGACGGCTACAGGTACATCAGCGTCAACTATCCAAGCAACAATCATCAGCGCGGACCCCAACTTTCTAGTGGTGACCAATGACATTTCAAATAAGCTGCACCATGACGTCCTAGTCTCTGACTGCACGTATAAGGCGAACAAGCACCAACTTCCACTACTCAACGTCGTTGTGATTACTGGTCTCAACACCGTACTGCCCGTTGCTCAGTGCTGGCTGCCAGGCGAGAAAGAAGAAGACTACGTGTGGGCCCTCAACATGCTGAGATTGAGCACGATATATCCTGCCCCACGGTGGTTATAACGGACCGCGACTTGGCGTGTGTGAACGGACTCGATAGAGTTTTCCGGATACTCCCGCGATGATTTGCGTTGGCACATGAACAAGAATGAGGTAATCATGGCTCGGAAACATCTTGGGCAAGTGGAGGTTGACATTCTGGCACCGGGGCAACCCAAGATGGAAAACTCGTGGCAAACCAACTCTTTCATGACCACGTTTTTTGAAGCTGTTGACACAGAAACTGAAGAAGAGTTTGACGTTAAGCGCGAAGAACTCGCGCAAAAGAGCAAGGCCGTCTCTGACTACCTCGACCTGCACTGATGGAAGTACAAGTCCCGGAACGTGAAGCACTGCACAAACCAGTACACACACTTCGGACGTCGACTGTTGAAGGGACACACTCGAAAATCAAGAGTAAACTGAAGACAAGTCGCGGCGACCTTTACACTGTCTTCAACGAGCTACGCTCGTGGTGGACAATTGCAGCTGGTGAAACAAAGTTTGCGATGGAAAAAAATGCACTTCAACTTCTCCAGAAGAATACGTACACTCGGATCGTTCGCATCATCTCAAAATATGCCCTGACAGCAACAGATTCGATGTGGAAAGATGCTGAGAAGATTGTTAATGGCATCATACCACACAGCAAGTGCTCTAGAGTATTTCGTGTTGTGAACGGACGGCCATGTTTGCACGAATTGATAATCAAATCTAACTGACAGCGTTGTTTACAGCCTGAAGACTTCGACAAACATTGGTGGATATACAGTGACCGTGGCTGCGCTGCGCCACCTCGAATTCAGAATCCGGCTACTATAACAACCCAGTACAACCGAAGCAGACGACGCAGAAGACAACGCAATCACGGCGATGGCGGTACCGGAAGAGATCCTTCCTCGGGTATAGTGTTTTGTACAACATCCGGTGTCCAATTGACGCCCTCGTAACTCAGGTAACAGTGGATCATGTAGTTCGTCGCAGTGTATGGAATCCCATTGTGGATGAGATCGCCCCTGAACAGCACACAGAACCCTACCGGAATATCCACCACGCGCGCTTTAGAGTTTTCTTGTGCTGTGAAGCAGCCAGCGTAGATTCGCAGCTTCGTGCCTGGCTCCAAAGTGAAAATCATGCTGGCTGGAATGCCCTGCGGGTGGTGGTCACGAGCTCTCTCCAATTCACAATCTTGATAGTCTTGATGACGTTCCTGTTCTGTGCCACCAGGCAGCGGGCGCATGAATGAGAAGACGCCCGGTTTCCAACCCGGATGAATCATTGCTATCACCACGTTAACCGCCCTGTTACCGACGTCGTAAGTTATGACGTAGTCCCAATACTGAAATTAAGTTTATTTTGCAGACGAACGGATATAAGGCGGGAGAGGTTTTAGCCGCACCCACAAAACCAGAACACCGGGAAGGTTAGAGTGACTGTCAACAAATGTTGCGTGACCAGTCGTTCCAGACAACTTTCCACTGCCCGCACTGCTCCAAGGGTGACGCCAAGTTCTTCTTGTGTGACAAGGTGCGCAGAGGTGGCGACAAGACGTGCATTCAAGTGTATATTGAAGACTTTGCATTTGGGGCCGAGATCCCTGCACACCTAGGCAAGCGCGTCGTGCTGCGCCGCACCCAAGAGCATCGGTGTCCGCAAGAAGACTCGCCATGAGATTCTGCGTGACGACAATGACGAGGATGCAGATGAGCA
Source organism: Phytophthora pinifolia (assembly GCA_000500225.2). NCBI lineage: Eukaryota > Oomycota > Peronosporomycetes > Peronosporales > Peronosporaceae > Phytophthora > Phytophthora pinifolia. Next base: position 7,331 of record KV733616.1, read on the forward strand.
AGCGTCGTAAATGCAAAGAGCTGTGCCTTTTGCCTCATAAACCTTACATATTCTACCATATGCATTGGTTAGTCATCGGCGCTTCCTATCATTTGTTGACTCTATGTCTGGCATTCGCATGATTTTTACGCATGCCATTTTCTGCTCACGCTCATGAAGTCGTAAGTATCGGTTTCCTGGTCGTTTGACCTATCCTAATGTCGTAAGATATATGACTTAGCATGCCGAAACCTCTGTCAACTAATGCTCCCATCCCGTTGAATAGGCGGGTCGAAGATACAGCACTATACAAACGCACAGGGTAAAGCTAAGCCGTAAGTTACGACGTAAAATTAGTGTTTCACGGTCTAATTTCGCGGTAACAGAGGGGTTAAGAGCCCTTTCCAACTCTTTTAGCGACGACGACATTCCACGGTGACTCACTCGGGTATTGCTGACGGAAGGTGTCGTCTTCACCGCCCACTCGATTGAAAACCCCGTTGTACGTACGCGCCTTGGCTTCCAGAAGAAGAGACGAAACGACGGTGTCAGCTAGGATGAGGCTGATAGGGAGATAGCCATGCGGGAGCAATGGCCCTTGAGCCATTTGAGGCTTGTGCGGAGAATCTGAAAGTGATCCATGCAACGGGAACGCTTTTTGTAACGGAAACGTTTTGTGTACCGGTTTCTTACCGACTCTCCGGGGTGCACTTTTTGTGTAACTGGACGTTAAGGTTTTCGCCGATAGGGACGAACTCGGTCGCTACATAGGGAATTACAGTAAGCAAACCTTCCGGGTATGTGGATCCAGTCTGTAAATGTGCCACAGTTCCAGACTGTGCACATGCTTTCTGACGGTGTGTGGGCTCGCGGTCATCTAACAATATTTGCCTTCTTTGTCGCTGTACACTGTTTGGTCAGCTACTCATGTTCGCATCCGAAACCAGAGGATCCGCAACAGTCGTACGCACAGCAAGGAGACCACGGAAGAAGTTCAGTTCTACAACAAGACCTTCGTTTGTACGCACCACGGATCTCCAAGAACCGGCGGTAGTTGCGGAATGCGGCTCAATCAGCAGTCTCGAAAGATTGGATGCCCTGCTCCGGTACATTTTTGACTGTATTGTGTAGCAGACGTTTGTTAAAGCTAACTAGCGTTGAAGGCAGATAAATGCATGCGTCAGGGAGGCGGGAAGTTGGGACGTATGCGTCACGATGATCCCGGATGGAGGGAGACCCAGAACAAATCGCCCAAAACGTCCACGCTGGTCAATCTCTCTTCCAACTCGCCAGTGAGCAGGCAATCCAGTTTCCAGGCGTCGCCTGGATTCCACCCTTTCAAGTCGATCTGATTCATCCAAGTGATGGTCCGCTCGATTTCCTCGAAGCGATCCAATGCGACATGCCACGAACCCATGGCCTTCAGCATCTCTACAGATAAATCGACCGGACTTGATCGAGATTATGTGCGGCGGCATTGTAGTTTCATGGTCGCTGCGCCATCTATTCTGAAAGTGGGCGGCCTGGGATTGACACGACTGAATTCTGTTCTTTGGTAGAACGGACAAGATCTTGGACGAGGCATCTTCAAGCTTTCCGACACTGTAATCTGTGTGGATCTCGTTTGATTCAGTACGGTCAGTCCAGTCAAATACAGTCGCCCTTTGAACAGGAACCCAGCCTTCAAAACTAGACCCATAGAGGGGGTCACTCCCGCCGTCACGGCCTTGACCAATCTGGTAGTCTGCTTGAGACCATCGCAATGAGCTTTCTTGCGAGCTTTCCTTGCAGTCTTCTCACGCCCAGCTCTTTTTTTCGAGTGCGCAACTGTCCGCTGTGGTGTTTATAGCCCTCGTCGCTCCGCTCTAGTGACCGATTTTCTGTACATTCCTCCACGTCAACATCCACGAGGTTCACTGTCTCTGCTCGTGGCACACTCTCAGACTGTGACACGGTTTCCAGCTGCGATCGCTGAGTTGAGACTTCCTGTTATCTTGATCGCAGACATTGGCGCCGTCGGCATCGTGAGCGACTTGATCAAAACTCAAGCATGAATCGTCAATATATCTCACGAGTCCGTACACTGCGCGACCATGCCACTATGAGGGTTGTCCAGGATCACGAACTGGAACTTGTCCTGCGCCAGGACTGTGCACAGTCTTCAGGATGCGCATCAGTCTGGAGATCGGTATTGCCAATAGCCCGAGCAATAGTCTTTCAGCATCCTTCGAGTCGTTCACTTGACGAACCTGCGTCCGATGCTGTTGAACGGGCTTCACGAGCCGGAGAATCCACAATTGAGCACGCCCACGCCGAACGTTTTCAAAGAACGCTTTGCAGGAGCTGTTGCAATTCCTGATGAGCGTCGTGTCCCAACTAGCTCCAATATCAGCTGTCTGTCTCCCCACGCCCATTAATTCCTTGAACTTCGCGTTCTGTTGCTTGACTCGGTTTCCACTCTGCATCGCAATTCGACGGTCCTCATACGGCATATCTATTGCCTCCATGCTTAAGGCTTTTGTTGTTTTGGCCAGCCACCTTGGATGTATGATACTTTCCGGTACGAGCGTACTGCATCCGGTCACTTTCCTGTAGTAGATAATATGACGGCATGGCAGGAGTCTGGTAATACGGAAAATACAGGAACACGTCCACGCCTTCGGATTCCGCTCTACACATCGAGAATGTCAGCATCTTTATTACGCCATTCCGTCGCATATAGTGCGGTATCCCGAATTCGACCGCGAGGCCATACGAGACGCAAAGGTGTGGTCGGAGTTGCATGGAGCGACTCAAAGACAGCTTATTACGGGAGGAGAGATGAGATCAGAGGGGCGTGCAGCGGATCGTGACGGGCGCAAGCTGTGGACTTTGCAGTCATTCACTGCTCAGACTGGTGTGCAGAACTTTGCGGAGTTCACAGTTACCATTTTAGACCCCCAACACACAGCAAACAGGTTTGCTGCCCTGAGAACCTTCCTCAGCACTGAGCTGCTACCATTGCGGCCTACACCACCGTCCCCCAAGCGCTGCCGGTTCAAGCAAATGGACTGGGTTGTTCAAGTTGACTCCTACAACTGTGGGGTCTTCGTGATCGTGTTCTTCGAGCTTCTGCTTCTACAAGTTGAACCAAGTGGGCTAGACACGGCAGTAGCGATGCAGTACTTTCGCTACAGGATCCTCAACAACATATTAAGAACACTATAATCGAGATATTTGCTTGCTAACGTTTGCAAGCCTCGTTCCTCTTCCTCGCGGTGAAGAACACCACAAGCGATCGTAGCGATATATACATCAGAACTTCGTCAAAATTGCCTTATCGGTCGACCATCACTCTCGTGTCGAGGACGTTTTGTGCATGTGCGCAGGACGTTCTAAGAAGAATTGCTCCGGTTTTAAAGTGAAACCTGACCACCAGATGTCGAGACTATCCACCAACTGTCGGGCTTGTGCAACGGAAAAGACATGAAACCGTGCAGGAGTGTGCTAAACGGAGCAATTAGACTGTGCATGGAGCATATGCCCTATCGCTACAGCCCACTGCGCAAGTCTTCATCTTCCCCTCCATCACTCCGTCTTACAATACCACCCAAGCGCAAATGCTCGAGCGCAAGCGCCGCCACCAAGCCTCGCGGTCGAGTGCGGGTTCTGCGGGAACACCTTCAAAGCACGTGGGATCAAGCTCCACCTAAACAAGTGCAGTTTGAAGAAGGGAGAATCTAACGAGGGCCCTCTTGGTGAGCCCCCCCCNCCCCGGTACTTGCACGACGTATCTGCCGCGAGACTACGAATACGACGGCCAGTACGGTGGTACTGAGGAAGTCACGGATACACCCAACCTGGAGGACCCGCAGGAGAAGCTGCTGGGCCTCCTCACGGGCCTTGCGGAGCGCATGGAGCACCTGGAGGCCTCCCAGTCGCAGCAGCAGGAGCACGACAGGCGCCCCACGGCACCTTCCAGGGATCGGCAGGCCCATGGACCGGCGCGCGTTGGTCAAGGCGCCGCTCGCTCATGTCGCCGGGCACGTACTTCGGCGCGAGACAGAACGGGTATGACCGCAAACGTCGAGATGGCGCAAGCGCCGCAGCCGACCTTCCCGCATCACTTCGTGCCACCACCGGTCTACATGCAGCCAGTGCAGCCGCCGGCCATGCCCATGAGCGGCTTCATGCTCGTACCCAACACGCGGCAACACAAGCACGCCATCCGACCTCTTTACGACAAGGAGCTCTACCATGGCCTTGGGAGCGGGTTCCTGTCCTGGGGAGAGGGGGGGGGCTTCGTGAGGCAGATCAGCTTCGCGGAACGTGCGAGCGGGTTCCCGTGGTTCGAGGAGATCAAGGTGGACGTCCTCGGTCATCACCTCACTGGCATGGCCGAGAGGTATTACAACCAGCGTCTCGAAGGCTGGTGGGGCAAGAGCCCGACGCTGGAGCACGCCATGCAGCAGCTGCTGCACACTTTCGCCGCCAAGATAACCTCGGCGCAGAGCATGAAGATATGCACGGCACCCAAAAGCGCCAAGCGCAGCTGGACCGAGCACTACCTGTAATTTGTGGCGGTTAGCGAGGGGTGCGGAGGCGCCTAGAACCTGGTGCTGGACAACATCGTCTACTACGCCGAGCCTGGGATGCGTGTCTTTGCTGTCGCGGCTGAACCTCAGTTGCACGGACTACTCCGCCAGGCGGAGGGGCCCACTTCGCCCAGTCGACGGAGATCAGCTCCGCAGCACATCGGTCACGATGTCGTGAATAACGTCCACGTGAAGCGGGTGGACACCCGCAGTGCTTCGGGTGCGGCAAGCAGGGCCGCGTGCCCGTCAAAGAAAAAAAGGGAACCAGGGCGACGACGCGGACTACGTGCTTGCTGTGGGTCACGACGAGCTGGACGAGGGCCACTGGATCCTGCCCACGGGGTCGAGCAGGCACCTTGTGACCAACGTGAACCTGCTCGAGGACGCGGAGGACTTTGAGAGCCAGTGCGTCGCCGTGGACGGCCGGATACTGGAGGTGACGAAGCGTGGCAGAGTGATGCTGGAGACCACGGCCATGGGCAAGAAGACCAAGGTCAAGCTGCTCGATGTGCAGTACGCCGAGAGCGTGGAGAGGAACATAATCTCGTATGGTTTGCTAGAGAAGGAGGGCTTCAGGATGGAGTACCGAGGCCCGCACCGCGTGATATCGGCGGCGGCGGGCAAAGGCCCGCGGTGTGAACGTGCACCGGCGCAACAAGCGCGACAACTGCCTGACCTGCGTGCAGGGCAAACAGACCAAGAACGCGCAGTTGCGCATGCCAACTCGCCCATCGACGTTGATCTGCTCGGACCTGAAGGGGCCCGTAACGCCCAAGGACAGGCTGGGGAACCGCTACATGGTGAACTCCATCGACCACCGAACAAACTACGGCCGCATATTCCTGGCCAGGACCAAGGATGTTGCGGCGCTGAAGGTCAAGCTCTTCGAGCGTCATTGAAGTGCTGTATCCACGTCCTGCGCACGTACGGCGGAGGAGAGTACAACCCCTGGATCTCTTCTGCGAGCAGATCGGCATCGCGCGCCAGATCAACGAGCCAGAAAACAGGCCATCAAAGGCGAGGCCGAGTGCATGCACCGCGCCATCATGAACATGCTGCAGAGCATGGTGTTCGCGTGCGAACCACCGCTGAGAATACGCCGCCTACATCCTAAACCGAGCCCGAGCAAGGGTCCAAGTCGCCCATACAGATGCTGACCAAGCGCACCCCCAACCTGAGCGACATCGTGGCGCTCGGCTCACCCTGCACAGTGCACCGTGATGCCAAGAACAAGTCGTTGGACGACCGCGGCAACTCGGCCATGATCATCGGCAAGAGCAACGAGATGAAGGGATACATCCCAAGGACAGGGTGGTTGTGGTCACGCAGCACATGAGGAACATGGAGACGCTCACGGCGCGAGATTTTTCCGTCTGTCTAGCTAGGGAATGTGCGTACTTGTCTAGCATAATTGAAGACTCGTCGGCGCTGATTAGCTCGTGGAGGAGTTGAAGGAGTAAGAGGCGGTGTGGCCTCACCGGGCACACAGAGCGCGGCGGCGGCCGCGAAGAACAAGGGCAAGGGCGGCGCTAAGAGCCCCTGGACGCGCGAGAAACACCATACGCGGTCGGCCTCACGGAAGGCGACGTCACAGGCGAGCACCGGCGCCAGCGAGGATGGGGCGGCCCCCGTCGTGGTGAACATCGTTCACCGACCCGAAGAACCACGGGGAGGCCATGAAGAGTCCGCTCAAGAGCGAGTGGACCACGGCGATGTGCGTAGAGCTGAAGGCGCTGAGGAGAACAGCGCGTGGACGGTCGAGCTGCCGCCAGTAGGAAGCCACGTGCTGCACACGAAATGGGTCTTCAAGACCAAGACCGACGCCGACGGCGCCATCCAGCGTTTCAAGAACCGCCTGGTGGCATGTGGCAACGAGCAACTGTACGGAATCGACTACAGTCTCACGTTCGCTACAGTCATGGGGCTGAGCACCGTCAAGGTGATTCTGGTGTTCGTGCGTCGCTGGCGCATGCCTGCCAGACATGTGGACACCCCCAACGCGGTACGTGAAGGCCAAGAAGGAGACGCACCTGGAGATATACCTGGCCATCCCCGAGGACATGATCGTACCCGACGAGATGCGGTGTGAGCAGCTACAAGAAGCTCGCGCTACGGCTGAAGAAGTCACTGTACGGCCTCAAGCAGGCCGGAAGGCTGTGGAGCCAGCTAAGTCGCTGCATCACGGACATGTGTCTCTACTACAAGCTCGACGGTATCGACGTGACCATCGTGGGCGTGTACGTGGACGACCTGCTGGTGACTGTGTCCACGCCGGACCTGGTCGACGATTTCTTTGTGGCCATGAACATCCTGTCCATCAAGGACTTGGGCAAGGTGAACAAGTTCCTCGGGATGCATGTGCATCTCGACAAGGCGGACGGCTACAGCCGGGACCAACAAGCCGCCATCGAGGAGCTGCTGGAGCGTTCGGGCTGGCGGACGCGAACGGCGTCAAGACGCCCATCGGCGAAGAGTCCAACGACGCCGAGCCCCAAGAGCTGCAACTACTGCCGAGCATCGCCGCCAACGGCAAGCCCACGATTCGGAGTTTCTGGTTGCTGGTTGGCAGCTTGCTCTGGACCGCTCGGTACACCAGGTCGAAAAATACGTGTCTTGCCTACTTTGGCAACGTCAAAAACTGGTTGCTCGACAAATACCCAAGACAGGGGGTAATATTGAAGCCTTTCCACACATGCGCATTAGGGGTCAAACGAGATTACATTAATGGGAGCTTATGCAATGACCATCAGCTCAATCCGATAAGGGACGAGGAGAGGCGGCCGCCCATCGGGTGGCCTGCGGCCAGCGGCTTGGAGTACCGGTATGAAGCCGGTATGTACCGAAAATACCGCTTGAAGTGGAAAACACAATATCCTCGCTGCACTATGGAATACACCGCAACTGCAAAAGACCTTTCTGGGCTCGAAAAATTCTGTACCAAGCGGGCATTGAAAAGAAAGCACCCCTTTCCACTTCTTGGGGGTCAACGAAAGTTTTTGTTTGGGGGGAGCTTATGCGATGACCATCAGCTCAGTCCGATAAGGGTCGAGGAGAGCGGTGCCCCCAAATGATCGTGCATCAGCCCCCAGTAATGTAGAGTCGAATCACCCCGAGGTCCAGCCACCATGTTTGCCGACAGCGCTGCCACCGATTATATGTAGGGCTTGAACGCGTCAGAGACCCATCGTCCAAGAAACTGGATCGTGAGGCGTTCGAAGGTCGTCCGTGACAGCTCGGTACATGTGGGTTGCTCCGCCTGCGCGTAGGGAGTGCGAGAAATCTCGAGGGTCTTGGCCAGTAGTGCTGGGGTACGATGCTACCGTAGAGTTGCTGCGCAACATGGCCCAAGACAGTACACTCGGACTCGCTACCACCGAACATTGCGGGAGGTGGGTGACGGCGTGTACCATAACCGGCGGGTCTGCCACAGATCTGAATGTAGTCAAGGATGCTCAGCAGTGGGGGAAGCTCCACCACTTATGTACTGCCACGAGAGCACTTGGCCAACCGGATGGAGTGCACGACCACCATTGGGCTGTGTTACACGTGCTTCCCTATGCAGTCTGGGAATGGCCGGCGTCTATGAGATCAGTACAAGCGGGCTGCTATAGCGGTTTTCATACTGGGCAACCGGCATGTGCAAACGGATCTTTGATCGTGCTGCCTGGGGGGACGCGCTCAAGTTCTCCAGTGGCCTCATCTGGGACGACAGACTAGCTTCAATGGAAGCTGGACTGGCGGCCCTGGCAACTTACCAAGGGCCGCAAAAGCTCATACGGTAGCTTCACGGCCAAAACGGCGGAAGCTACAGGGGGAGCGTCGGGCTCCCCGCCTACGCTGCAGAGGTTATGCACGGGCAACTACGGAGGACAAAACCGAAACCGCGACAGAGATTACTTGAGGATTTTTGCCGGTGCTTAACGAGAGCCAGTATTTGATTCACAATCACCGACCTTTCAAGGAAGAGACGGGGAAGCAGACCAAGATGAAGCAACGAGAGGAGAGGCAGGCTGCTCAGCATGGGAGATAGGCATTGCACGAGCAGGAACGCACTTTCAGCTGCATCACGCAGAATGTGAACGGATTTGGATCTCGGTTGAAGACTGGTTTCGACGAATGCGCATAGGAGGTTAGATATTGTAATCTTACAAGAAACGCACGTCAAAGACGAGGAGATGCTGCACATGCAGCGGCAACACGCCCAAACGTGGGGCTTTCAGTCTGGAGTGCACTGCCGACAATTGTCATATTGGGCAGCTTCGAACGACAGTAAGGCGGGAGCAGCCATACTGCTGAACCCGTACGACCGCTTCAAGGATGCGGAGGCAGCGTTGGTCCAGTCACTTCCTGGTTATCACCGGCACATACGCGAACATCAAGGTTTTGTTTATGTGTATTTACGCGCCGCATCTGAGGGCTCACCGGGAACGTTTCTACCGATGGCTCGGGGAACTCAAATTACCCAAGACTGAGCTGGTGCTCATGAGTGGTGACTTTAATTGTTCCCTGGATGAGAGGGTGACCGGAGTTATTTCCGCAGCGACAGAGAGCATGACTCGCCAGCGTTAGTCGCGCTTCTCGAGGCATGGGGTCTTACGGACGCGCTGGCCAGCAGCCTCCGGACGACGAGCGCGGCCACAGCTCTGACGACCATGTACAAAATCACACGTATCTCTATCGTCTCCCGAGCGGATTGGAAGCGTCTGCAAGGTTGGATCGGTGGTACATTTCAGCCACGTTTATGCCGTGGGTGGCTCATGTAGATGCGAGGCACCCGGGGACTACGGCGGACCATTTGGCGATGCGTCTGCAACCACGAGACCCTGAGGACCCCATCAGAATTCGGAAGCCGACCAGAATGTATATGGCTCCAGCCAGGCAGTGCACTCCATGATGTCGGAGCGTCTGACCAGCTTCCTCGGATTCCTCACAGCTGGAGCGGTGCGGGACGCCGGTGAACTGGGACAGGATAAATCAGGAAATGAACGGCTCTCACGAGTGTCGCACGTGGTATCAATTATAGAGTTCAAAAGTGATAGGCTTCCGATCTAACCTTAGATTTTATTTGTCTTAGATATTTCACTACATTGTTTTCTACGATAAGAGTGTCGCTTGCACGAACTTCTAGCGATACTTAGAATAAGATATATACTTGGTTGGGACCAGTGCAATACTTAGAACAGGATATATGCTCGCTTGGACCAGTGCAATACTTAGATCAAGATATATGATCGGCTGTCGTATGTGAGACACAATTTTATCAGCATGCCAACGCCAGCAGACGCACGTGCACTATAGCGATCAATGAGTTACTTGAATTGTCAGTGTTACAGCATACCAGCGGCAGCAGACCTCGCGATCTGTTCACCCATTCCTGTGTCCCGTATTCAGCGCCCTGATCATCCTTCAATCCCGGAGAAACCTGCCTGGTGGAATTCCGGCCGCTGTGTTTATCGACCGTCATGGAAGGCCGGCCTGTATTGCGACCGCTGACGTGGCAGATGCCATAAAACGAGCCGCCATCACTTCTTTCTTCTTTGTAGTGAGGTTCATGTCATTTAGCAGACTATGTCCCTAACACCATCTAATGTCCATTCCCGACCGAGGCCTATTCATCCTCCGCGGGTATCGCGGTCATCTTCGGAACTTCGTCCCTGGAGTGGCCGCCCTCCTCTAGGCTACACCTGCATCGCGTCGGCCTCCGAAGTGGCCTCACGTTGTCTGATATTTAGCCACTGGTGAATACCCCCTTGCAGCAATGATTGCGTTCTCGCCTGCGATCCTTTCGCTTGGTAAGCCGTCCCTTCCATCCATATGTACGACCCCAGTTGGCCGCAAGCTGCTCTCGCTATTGAGTTCGCCGCACTATTGTGTTCTCGGATCTCCGCTGACCATCCGGTCACTTGTACATTGTCAGCCGCTCTACGGGCTTTCCAGAAACCGGCCGCTAGTCTCATGTACAGTGGCGGATGCCTCCCGCTCTGTTGTCGAACAACTGCCGTGTTGTCCCCGATAACTTGAACAGGCGCCCAGTGTTGTTGGCGGCAAGCCCGAAGCCTCTGCAGCAACCCAATCTGCGCCACCGCGTGCGGTGTAACCCCTGTCCCCTCAATCGGTCTCCCATTCACCATCTTCAATGCTCGCCAGTTAGTGGAGGTGCTGAGCTGTGCTACCACGACGCCCACTCCGCAGCCCATCGCATCGCGGTCCATATAGCTGGCGAAAAAGACTATGTATAGTGCAGGGACTGGACTGGCAGCACTACCGTGGAGACAGATACGACGGGTCGTTGGACTCAACCCCTGGGGGTGAACAGTTGCTATCAAGACTGCGACACAGAGCATTGTCAGCCATCGAACCGTTAGCTTACCGCGCCTGCATTGGGGTACACGGGGTGGATCTGTACCACAGCTTTTGGTCATGCTCGACCAAACTCCGAGAAGTTCTGCTTCGGAAGTGGCGAGCCATGGGGCTCGATGTGGCGGACGAGGAACACGCGATGTTTTTGCTGGGACTGACTACCACCCCCGCCGGATTACTCAAGGAGGCCGGGCGTGTGTTGGAGGCGTGTCCGGACGATATGGTTGCTTCCCAAGCAGACAAAGTGGAACGCCTGACGGCCGCTTGCTGGGCAATAGGGGCTGCGCAATACCTACATGCAGTGTGGAGATGGAGGGTGACTCACTTCGACGAGCCTAACGATGTCAGCGAGAGGCGTAGCTCGCCGATTCGTACACATTGGCTGTTGCGGAAACATCTGAGACTCCTGGTAGCCAGTGCCTCGCATAGTACCCTGCCGACCTGGCGCACTACCTGCGCGCTCTCCGCAGGCAACGCAGCCGCATCCACATCAGCCTTACCGGCGTGGAGTCTCGCTTCCAGTCCCGCTGTAGGGTCGTTCTGTGTGAGATACTTTGTGGACTCGATAGTAGCTAGTCATTCTGTACCTGAGTGGGCGCTCTCGATGTGGTGGTCACTGCACGCTGATGTCTCATCAATGTTGACTCGGTCGCACCAGTTGGGGGTAACTGAGCAGCAGAAGACCAACCTCCGTACTTGGTGGCGCACTCCAGCCGTGATCACTGGTAACAACGCCGTAACATGGAGTGTGCCGTGAGAGTCACATGTCCAGTGGACGATATCTTTCAATTGCCGTCGCCCTCCACACAGCATTTGGAAGGCCGTCGAGGTCGTGATTCTGCTCCCTGTTTCGGTGGTCAGCGCGAGATCCGCCAAGTTCATATACGGTGCCCATGAGTGCCTGTTCCTCCGTCATGATAGCAGCGTGGGTGTGGCCCTGCAGTGAATCCGTCACCATGACCATCCTCCTCCCCGTCCAGGTAACCGGCAGCTTGCCGTGAGGTATGTGAGGCAGTGCAGTGCCCGCACCATCTCCATTTTGCCTGCCGCCCTCCTTCGTGCACGCCGTTACGCCTGTGGTACACATGGTGGTTCCCCAGGTCGTTGACGGCCTATGCTCGCGTGTTCGTGAGCGAGGCGTTAGGTAGTTCTCGGTGTCT
>KV733617.1:0-19935 GCA_000500225.2 Phytophthora pinifolia
GCACCTCCACACGGTCGGCCGAAGTCACTGCTTGGCCTTCTGCATCCACCAGCTGGAACCAAACTTGACGCGTCATGGCGGAAGCCAATTCGAGAATGGTCGCCAAAGAACGAGGTTTATTTCCTTGACGACTGCTGAGTGATGGTCACAAACCTCCTGTGACCACGTGAACTGTTCGAGAACATGCAGCAGGAGAAGAACAGCGTGGCGGCCTCCTGAATAGTCACAGCGTGCACGCCATGAATCAGGTCGTCCAGACCCTGCGATGCTGGAGAAACCTGCTCAAACTCCTGCATGGGCCGGCTGGCGCGCGCGTCGTCGCGGTTCACAGTCGGCTTCTCCGGACAACGGAAAAACATGGGCAGCATATTTTCCGTTTTCTATTTCAATCATCATGAAGACTTGGTTTGTGTTTTATCGCTCGAAGCAGCAAGCTCCGTCCCTCAATTCCGCTTAGTACTCAGAAACGTAGAGACACACGGCCGTTCCAATCTCGTACGAGTTGCCCGTGTAGGAAAGCAGGCCCGTCTTGCTGTCGACCTTGAACACGTACATGTCGTTCGAGTTCTGGTTCGCCACGATGAGCCAGTCGCCGTAGATAATGAATCCGCGCGGAACGTAGCCTCTGCTGCTCTCCCAGCCGAGTGACTTGAGCGTGCCATCGGTATTGATCTTGAAAATCGCGATGGAGTCGTGTCCGCGGTTCGACGTGTACAGGAACTTTCCGTTGCTAGACAGGTGAATATCAGCGCTCGTGCTGCTGTTGGTGAAGTTAGCCGGTAGCGTCGTGATCTCCTGTGTCGCTTTCTTTGACAGTAGCGCCACCTTCGTGTCGATCTTGTACACGCCCACCGTATTGGAGATTTCGTCAACGACGTACGCAATATTTCCGTCCGGGTGGAGCGCCATGTGACGCGGACCCGAACCGCCAGGACGTTTGACGGTCTTGAGACTCTTGAGCGTCTGCTTCTTCTCGTTCAGGTTGTACTGCAGCAGTTCGTCGCTACCGAGATTTGCGGCCACGACGTGGTTCGAGTTGGGCAACCACGTGGTGCTGTGGATGTGGCCCGTGGCCTGCTGGTCCATGACAACCTCGCTGCCGTTGGGGAACTCTTGGTGGAACGTTTCGTTGGAGAGCGAGCCGTCAGCGTTGAGTGGGAACATGGACAGACTGCCGGCGTAGTTGGAGACGACCAGGAAGTCCTCGTCGGGGCTCAGTGAGATGTGCGTGGGGGATCCGCCGTGCGTCTCGAGTGTGTTGAGCAGCTCCAGCGTACCGTCGTCGTTGAGCGTGAGCGCCGACACAAAACCGGTCTGGGTGCCGGGGTTGACGGTGGAATTATCGCTAACGGAGTTGACGGCATAGATGATGCGCTCGCCCGTGTTGAATGCCTTGGTGGAGCCGTGGACGTACATGGGGTTGACGCCCAGAGGGGTGACGCCAAAAGGCGTGAGCATGCCATCGGTCGTGTCCAACTTGTACGTGTAGATGCCCTTGCCCGTGCCGTTGAGCCAGCCTTCGTCGCGCGTGTAGGTTGCGGCGAACAGGATCGGCTGGCCGCTGGTCTGCTTCTGCTGTGGAGCGCCGGCCGACGCGCCCGTCACGGCGGCCACGAAGCAGAGGAGGAGGGTCGGGATGTGCATCTTCTGTTCGAAGTGTGTGCGGTCCCGCAAATAAAAGAGTGAGGTGGCGGTGCGTGTGCAGAGATTAACTCTTTCAGGCCTGAAAGAGTTACAGTACCAATGGTAATGGCGATCGCCGCGGTCTTGAGGGTTAATTTCCAGCACATCCGCTTTCATAGCATGCGAACCCAAACTGTCTCTACATTTGGGGGCTGGAAGGTGCGAGGCTCATGGTATCTGTGGCCGACAGGAACAGCCGCCCACGAATGGTGCTCGTCGAACAGCGTCCGAGCACTGCTCGGACGCTGCTGGCTGTCTTGATAAATAGAAGAAGTCGTTCTAATTCTATCTACCATATGGATAAGTTTGAGTCGCCACTACTGAAGGCAAAACGGCGCTGGAGCCTTGTAGCAATGTCCATCGCAAACAACAACAAGTCGGTGGTGATTCGCTTTGCGTGTCAAGATTGCCGTGATCGATGGCGGATGAACATATCTGGAGTACTGGTACACCTCAAGGGATTTCGCTTAGTTACTCACCGAGACATAAGTGGCAAGCAAGGACAGTACGCACCATGTGGCATCCGGCCGCCACGTTGGCTGTGTGCTGGCTTTTCCACCTGATGTTGGCATTCGCTCCGCTGAGTGACTTCCCTTTGGCTATTAGAAGTTACCCTTCTTTCAGCGGAGGTTCGTTTTTTTATCAAACTGAAAGCCTCGCTTCGAGATCAAGCTCTGTTCGACTTCGAAGTACATGTACAGAATAGTTTTACAGTAGTGGTTGTAGGCAAGCTGCACAAGCTGGGACAGCAGTCGAACAGCAAAATCATATTCAGTCCACGTACGTTAGTCGTGTGTCAAGACTCTGCGCTGGGGGTCCAGTCTTCTCATCGTCGTCGCTGTCATCGTCGCCGCTGTTGGCATCTTGCACAACCGAGGCCCACTGGGCCATCTTCTTCATGCCGTCGATGGTCAGCAGCTCCACAAACTCTGGATGCGCCTGCCACGCAAAGAGCCATTCTTGCTCCCGGATGTAGTCGTCTTGATCGAGGTCGGCTTCGCGGAAAATCTGGTTCACAGCAAGCGGGATCTCCTTTTCGACTTCCCCCATCAGCTCCTCGATCGCCCGGACACTGTTCGCCACAGCCTCATCCTGTACGGACGACAGCTTTTCGACCTGCTCGTGCGCCATTTGGATCTGCACCTGATCGCGCAGCAGCTTCGGGAAGAGTTTCTTCACCGCGCGGATTCGGCGCTGCATCGCACGCGTGAGTTCCTCGCGGGTGATCTTGCCATCTCCTGTGGCGTTCACGACTTCAAACAGGTTGTGGGCCTTCTGCTCAAACGTCCCCTTAGTCATGAGGTACACGCCCACAACGAACTCGTCCACGCTGAGCGAGTCCTTCGGCGTTGAATGGGTCTCAAAGCTGGAAAACACAGCTCCCGCAAGAGCGGCACTCTCGCTGATGTCCTTCATGTCTTCGTACTCACTGCTGAGCGCCATGCAGGCCGCCGTGAACCCGCCGTAGTAAAGCTTGCCGTCCTTGGCGTAGTCGTTGAAAACAGTAGCCAGGTCGCTGTAGTTTTGAGCCGAGATGCCACCTTTGATGCGGCGAGACGCCCTGGCTTTCGACTCCCGTCTAGTAGCTTCGTCATCCTTGGATGGATGTGCGTTGTCTGCCGAACGCGCAGTAGTCGCACTGCCTTTGTCAATGCTGACACTCGCTATATTCCCCTTCGCTTTCACAGCAGATCCTTCTGTTATAGGCACAGGGTCATCCTTCGCAGGCACTTGCCGAATTGGTCGCGGAGACGACCCGTACATCTTCCGTGCGCGGCCAATGAACGCGTTAAGTTGTGTGAGTGCGACATCGTCGAAGAAGAGCTGGATCGCGTTGGCGTGAAGGAACGACGCCACCTCGAAGGTGACCTTGAAGTCGATCTCGCAGCTTCCTGGCGTGCTGCACGGCTTGAACACCCACTCACTACAACAACAAGCAATGCAAACCACCATCCATGAGCAAACCGCAGCTGCAGCTGCTCTCAAATCTAACGCACCTCTCGATCCGCTTGAACGTCGGCGAGTCGATTGCCTTGGTCGCAATCTTGTTGGGTCTGCAATGTTGCAGCGACAAACAGTAGGCCACAAATGATCAGCTCAATGAGAACCACCACCACCGTCCTACGCATTGCAGAGCGGCTCCGACACGCACCGGATCATGAGCACACGGGACGTGTACGACTCGGTGAAGATGTTGAATCCTACGCGCAGTGCCGCCTCCGTGACGTTGTCGTTGGGGCGTCTCAGTACGCGCGACTCGACACAGAAGGGCAGGAACTCGCTGTAGCGGTCCACATCGGCCACCACATCGAACATCTCGGAGCACGAGAAGGGCACGACGCGCGTCTCAGTGTGAGACTTGACCAGCGACCTGCCTGGTGTCGGGAATGAGAAGAATGTCCGACGCAGCAAGGGAGACGACCGCCGCAGCGCGCCAGAGCTTATGAGCATCGCCATGGCTGGGGCTGGCAATTGAAAGTGTGACGGGTTTGTGTGACTGACGGGGTTTCAGCCAATCAGGGCAGCCATTATGCAAAGGTTGACGAGCGTGTAATACGATATGGCGGATGCCTTCCCCGAGGTGAGACGTGCGTTGGCTGCGAGGAAAAGCTGCATTTGAGAGGCTAACAATTGGCATGTGTGCAGACGATCGCGCCGACGGTTCCGTTGAGTCGCGAACTCGAGTCACTCCTGGAGTTCCTGACGCACCAGAAGCCTGCATTGGCGGCGGGTGACCGCGAGTTCAACGGTGCGTGGAGCTGGGACGATCGGTTAACGGACTGACGGCGTATTGGCAGATCTAGCGCAGTTGAGCGAAAAGGAATTGGACGCCAAGATCCGCGAGCTCGAGAACTGGAACTTCCGGCTCAACCTCGACGAAGGTGCGTATAGGATAGCGCACGTGTCCTGGCTTGCCTGACCGATATCTTTGCGTCGGAAAAACGCCAACAGCGAAGGAGACGCAGGACAGCATCAATCACGGCATCGTCGGCGAGCACCAGCCGCCGTCGACATCCTGAGTCAATGACAACCGACTGGTTGACCTCTTTGCTAGTCGTCCAAATATAACTCCTCTCTCTTGCTGAGCTGTACTCTCGTACTGTTGACTATACTCCATAATCGTACTTAGTGTCTTCGTAAGAGTCGCGGTGCTGATTTTCTGCGGCAGCCATGGCCGCAGCACGAGCGTCTCCTCCTGCGTCTCCACCTACTCCGTATGGGGTACTCAAAGCTGCTGGCAAGAAGCGCACTCGCCGACAATGCTCGCACACGGACTGCAGCAAAGTAGACGCCGGTGGAGGCTTCTGTGTGGCTCACGGCGGCGGCAAGAAGTGCTCATTCCCGGGCTGCACTAAGGGCTACCAGACCGGAGGCTTCTGCAGACGACACGGCGGTGGCGCGCGCTGTCAAGTGGCTGGATGCGGCAAAGTGGACGCTGGAAGGGGCTTGTGTCGCGCCCATGGAGGTGGCAAGCGCTGTCAGATCGATGGATGCCCCAAGGCAGACGTGGGCGGCGGGTTCTGCACGGCCCATGGAGGCGGCAAGCGGTGCACGGAGCCAGG
Organism: Phytophthora pinifolia; assembly: GCA_000500225.2. Taxonomy (NCBI): domain Eukaryota; phylum Oomycota; class Peronosporomycetes; order Peronosporales; family Peronosporaceae; genus Phytophthora; species Phytophthora pinifolia. Next base: position 5,247 of record KV733617.1, read on the forward strand.
ATGCACCAAGATCGACCAGGGAGGAGGCAAATGCAGGGCCCACGGAGGAGCGAGGCGCTGTCGACGACGCAACTGCCAGCAGCCAGCGCGAGGCGTCACGGGCTTCTGCACGGAGCACGGCGGCGCTCGGGTGTGCTCGGTCCTCAGCTGTAGGAGACTGGTGCGCTCACCGGGGGACACTGGGACGATCTGTGCAATGTGTGCGAGAAACCAGAAGCAAAAAGCTGCAGTCAGGCCAGCTGAGGAGAACAGTGATCAACTGGATAGTAGCCCTCGCAACAGCGCGATCCCGACGCCTGAAGGCTCGGGCGCAGCTGTGCTGGCAACATACTCATCACTGTCTCCGACCTCAGCGAATGCACGCTGTGATGGCTCGCAGATCGCCAACTGCCTGGACAATGGCTGCTCACGTAGCTTTGGAGGAGACTGCAACTGCGTCGAAGACTGCTCGTGCAATAGTCCAACGTCGCTGTCTTCGTCGCGCATGGCACCTCTGCTAACCAGTAGCAACACCACCAGTAGCAGCACCATTACAAGTGTTGCTACATCCATCATCTCCAACGGTATTGGCGAGTTTCAACCTCTGTCTCGAAGCAACTCGTCGTCTTCAACCGTGAGAGCTACAGTGATGTCGCGCTTCGTACTGCAGATCAACCTAAACTCCACGCTGCTTGGGCTCGATACTATCATGGCGATGCTATCGAAGATGCCAGGTGTGAGGAGTGTACACTTGGTCCCGGACAGCAGCGCAAGACCTTCTGCCACTACGTCTGAACGCGGTTGCTCCAATCCTGACGCAGCTCCATCGTCACAGCTCGCTGTTGTGCGTGGGAGTGAATCGCTAGATCTGGAGGTATCGTTGGGGGCTCTCCGAAGTCTCCAGCTTGCTCAAGTCAACATCATGGAAAGATCGTCTACGACATGGCGGCGGAAAGAAGTGGTGCTACGTGTGCCAGATATTATGTGTGTTGGAAACTGCGGGTCGTCGGTGCTCAACGCAATACGGGCGGTGGAAGGAGTGGAAGCAGCAAGGTTGTGCTTTGAGCAGCGCCAGATCGTTGTACGAGGGGATATGAACGTCGATAGTCTCCGCACCGCCGTCACAGATATCGGGTTTGACTCCCTGGTTGATGCCGAGACTCTGTTGCCTCGACGATTTCGATTCCGCGTGAATGATCTCAGCGATGTGGGCTTAAACGGCGTCAAGCTTGAAAACGCCTTGAACGCCGTCGAAGGCGTAGAAAATCTTGTGCTTCTAACGGACCGCGTTGAAGTGTTGGTCGTAGCGATGTTGCTGGATTCGACCCCGCTTGTGGAAGCTGCGGAGCGTGTCGGGTTCGAGATGCTCGAGCTATCGGAAGAAGCGTGGGGGATACCTATGGAAGTGGTGCCGGCTTCTCTTGGACCGTCAAACGATGCTGAACCAAGCGAGTTCTACCAGCCACACAAGTGCGATATGAACGTTTGCCCACAGAATGGATGTCCGAGGTACATGACGACGGTGGCGCATACTGCGGCTCTTGCTGTTGGCTGGGCTGTTCCAGGCTGTGGCATGTCTGCTGGCGGGGAGTGCACATGTGGCGATAGCTGCAAGTGCGAGGGCTGCCCAGAGCATAATCCCGCGTCTTGAGCACCTTCGTCCGGTAATTTACAATTTTCAACGTCTGGAGAATCAAAGATTTTTCCGCCATGCTGGCACGGCACGTGGCTGAATCGCTACGTGACCGAAGCTCTTGAACTTGACGTCGGGTATTGCTTTCTCGCCGGGAATAAGGGCCTCATGCGCGCTTTGTCGTTCTCTTCGCCTTGCCTTCCTTCGAAGCTCATCCTTGCTGAGATCCCGAGCCTTGGATGTTTCGGTTGCATTGAACACCAGCACAGGTTTTGGCGAAGAGTTTTCGCATTCGTCGGTAATTTTCGCTTCCGGACGCGGCGGTAGCTGCTGCTGCTTTTGCTTTCGCTCTTCGATCTGCTGAAGTCGTAAACGCTTTGCCTTTGCGTACTCAATCGCGATACGGGAACGCTCGACCAGTTCTTCTTTCGATGTCTGCAATGAGTGGAACACCAGTGAATACATCCACGAAAGCTACAAGAACCGCAGACCAGCAAAATCGAAACAGTAGTCAACGCACCGGAGACGAAAACGGTAGTGGGCCCGTTTGTAGACCCTCTTCTACAGCACCATCTTGACGAATCTTCGATGTTCGATCCAGCATCATCGCCTCTTGCTCTTTCTGCAGCTTATAAAGCAGAATTTTTTGCTTGGCGTCCAGTTGCTCTTGTTTTCGCTTCAAAACGGCATGAATGACAGACAGATCAGCAAGGAAGGCACCACAATCATAGTCTCGCCCAAAATGATCGTCGCACTTACCTTCGCCTCAATCGCTTTGCGCTTCTTTTGAAGTTCTCTTCTGCGCTGCTCCCGTTCTTCTTCTTTCTGCTTCTTTTCTTTCTTCCACTGCTCCAGTAATCGCTCCGTTTTCCCTCGTGACTTCGTTCGTGTCTTCATATCGGGTAAGGAGTTATCACTGGTATTTTGTGTTCCACCACGCTCGATGTTTTCAATTCCCTCTCCGTTGGCCTCGAAACCACACTGAATAATTTGCATGCGCTCCTCCTCCTTTCTCACTTTCCAATCTTGGATCGCACGCTTCTTCTCCTCTACTAGCTCAAGGTACTCCAGATACCACTCGAAATGCGAACGCACAGCGCTCTCTGTCTGAGTTACAACCTTCCGCATGCACTTTCGAAGGAAGCTTGCCACCCGCGTCTCAAAGTCGCTCTGATGGTTGTCTTGCTCCTCTGAGTGTGGTTCTAGATTTGAAGCTCGACCCCGCTGTGTTTCTTTAGCATCGGGAAGCAAATGTTGAAGCAGCACGGCATCGGAGAGCCCACACTTCACCAATAGCGTCGTGAAGGTGGCATGCTCTCGACTGTCCCAGCCGCCTTTCAAGCCACCTGACCGCAGGATGGCATCATTCAGCCGACGCACTCGATTCACCAAGCCAACTTCATCGGGGGTTCCGATTCTAACGGTCCGATCCTGATTCGAATCGGCGCACACATCTTTCTCTTCGTCATTGTTGCTGGAGTTTCTCCGAGATGTATCGTCCCGTTGAGCAGCCAGCGTAGACTTGCTACCCAGATGCACTAATCTCGGTCCCACCGAAGTACTACTAGCGCCGCCTCGAGCTAGCCATGCAGGGGTCTCATTCTCCCACCCACTCATCTTTTCCATAAACGACTCGAGTTCTTTCTCCAGCACCTTCTCCTCCAGCATAAATTCCTCAAGCTGTTCACTTTGAAGCACTCGAAACCTCGCCAGCGCTGTCTCCATCGCATCAATCTTGTCCTGAAGTTCCAAGAGGAATTCGTCTCCGTTCTCAATCTCCTCCACCTTCGCCTGGACGTCGTTCGCTATACTCCTCAGTTTCCATAGTTCGTGCCTCATCTTCTGCACGTCTTTCTCCCTCATCATCTCCAACTCCTCCACCATCTTATTCACATCAGTCGCCGACACAAATCCCGCTGCAGTCGCGGTCCCCGCACCAGCGAAGAAGCTCTGCCACGCAGCGCGACGCTCCTTCTCCAGCGTGGCTACCCTGGCTCCGTACTGCAGCTGCTTCTCGATCCACTCGGCTTCATGCCTGCCCATGCGTCGTCGACCATCACTCTTCTCCTCTTCTGTGGTCCCTCGTCGTCTGACCGCCACGATCTTCCGCGTCGTCTTGGGCTTCTCCACGGGTCGCAGCGTGCCCTCCTTGCTCGTAGGCCTCTCGCTGCGTTCCGTCTGCATTCCTCGTCGTGAAGCTGCCACCTTATCGCGCAGACGAGCGGCTGTGGAGACGCCGTCTAGGTGTTGTAGTGCGTCTACTTTACGCGACAGAGGGGGATCTACGACGTCCTGGAGAGGAGCGGAAACGCGTCTCAGGTGATTCTTTCTCACCTCGTTGTCGCCAACTTCGCGCAGCTCTCGCAGACGCTGCAGTTGCTGGCCGCCAAGCGGCCGCGCGTGCACGAACTGGTGCATGAGGAATGCAAGGAATGATTGTCAGCCGCCGCTTCAACTTTACCTGAAACCAACGCTTGATTGAATCGAACGTTGGTTATTTTGTGAAGAGCGTGTGGTGGGCGTTAGATTGAACCAACCGCAAAGCTGAAGATGGAGGCGGCTACGGTGGACGTGGTGGTGGTGTTCCAGTGCCAGGAGTGAGTATAATAGCAGCTTCAACGACCAGAACTGGGGGCCCAGGTGTGTAGTTCCTTGGTACTGACCGTGTTGTGCTGTGTTTGCCATTATTCCCGCAGATATTACGTGTCGACGCAGGCATCTTCGGATCGCAAAACGCTCGCCGTGGAGTTGCTTCAATGTCAGCTGTTGTCCCTCGTGGGGGTCATACCGGACGAACAGCTCTTGCTCTCCTCTAGTGGGGAGGTTCTCTACGGCTCTAGCAAGTCTGATGTGGCGACTCTAGCCGTGTCGATGGAAAGTCGGCCTCGCTTCTTCCTCTTCTGCAGCTCCGATGCACCCTCTCAAGTGCCGGAGATGGCGAGGGACTGGAGGCAGATCTGCACCAAGAGCACATTCGGAGACGCCGCGGTAGTGCAGCCAGCCTTCCGGAAGGTCGTGCCGGGAGGAGGCGATCCGCTGGCAACGCTCATATGTGAACCGTGCGCTAGAACCTGCACGACAGGTAAAACACTGCTGAAAGTGGGGAACTTGAAATGGTGCAGAAGAGACTTACAAGTAATGCTAATGCAGGTTTCCAGCCAGTGAGTCCGATGGAGTGGAGCGCGTCAAAAGCAGTAGTGTCTCGGTTCATCTCCGACGTCACTGTCATTGCCGGCGAGGTTGACATCGCTGCACCGCCTGGTTTTACCAAGCTGCCTATGGATCTGAACTACTCGGCATCGGGCGACTATGTGTATTTGTGCGTAAAGCGCGGTGGCCCCCGTGCATTGACGCAGCTTCATGTGCTATTTGAACGACGTGGTGGAGATAGTTCAACGACCGTTTCGAAGGGAAGTTTACACGCCGTGGAAAAAGTGATTGACGTTGACTGTAATAGTGATGGCAATACTGGAGACAACGCTGGAATGAGCATTCGTGTCGGATACGATTCAGTGCAGCTGAAGGGCAACATTGATCAGCTTGAGTCGTTGGCTATCACCGACATCGCCGTTGCCATCGGCGATCAATCCCCTCCAATCTCCGGGTATATCAAGATTCCGCGAGATTTGAACGAAGGTGTGTCAGGTGCCGAGCCCATTTGCCTGTACTATCGACTCTCAGCTTTAGGCGGTTTTGTGTGCGATTCCAGCCGTGAGCACAGCGAGTTTGGCGAATGTCTTTTTGCGGCTCGCCATTTGGTGGGTGTTGAGAGCTTGCTGGATTTGGATGAGCGTCGATTAGCTGTTGCTCAGGCTGCGTTATCTGCGGAACGCCGCCGCGGAGATGCAGCAGTGATGGAGACTCATTATCGCCAGCACCAACCGGGTATGTTGAAGCGACTGCAAAGCGGATTGCAACGAGCACAATCGTACGAGAATAAGCAGATGCAGGAGGAGGCACTCAAACGAATCCCTGTGGATAAACTCCACGAACGTGCACGAGCTAACCTGCCACCAACGCCACTTTATCAGGACGAGTTGGTCAAGCAATTGTTGCACTGGTTCAAGCGGGAGTTTTTCACGTGGATGAATCAACCTCGATGTTCGGCCTGTAACCACGACAAAACGCGATCGGTACGGACAGAGGGGCCAGGTAATGCAGAAGAAATAGCTGGTCAGGCCAGTCGTGTCGAGGTCTACCAGTGTCCCGCATGTGGTGCTTTCACCCGGTTTCCCCGCTATAATGACCCAGTGAAACTATTGGATACGCGCACTGGTCGGTGCGGAGAGTGGGCGAACTGTTTCACGCTGTGCTGCCGCGCGATGGGATTTGAGGCTCGTTATGTCTTGGATGTGACAGATCACGTGTGGACTGAGGTGTACTCGGAGCACTTTAAGCGATGGTTGCACTGCGACTCTTGCGAAGATCAACTCGACTGTCCGCTGACGTACGAGGTTGGCTGGGGTAAGAAGCTGTCGTACATCTTTTCGTTTGCTCATGATGAAGTGGTCGACACTGCGAGGCGATACACTCAAAGCTGGCCCGAGATGCGTGCAAGACGTCAAGAAGTAAGTGAGCAATGGCTGGAGACCGCAATCAGCGAAATTAACCACGGACTATGGCAACGGCAAACTCCTGACCGAGTAGCCATTTTGACGGCGCGCGCACAAGATGAGTGTGAGGAGCTGCGTCGTGGGCGTTCAGTACGAAAGACAGAGGTAAAAGGACGCGTTTCCGGGTCTGCTGAATGGAAAAGCCAGCGTGAAGAAGATGGAAAGCAGGAAGAAACACCCGCCAATGCTACAGGTACCCAGAATGCGGCTAAAACCGTTGTCTCAGTGGCCTCTTCCGAGATTTTGCAATCGATCTGTAAAAATCTCGTGGTGGGTTGCGGGTCTGCAGATTGCAACAATCCATTTTGCCTCACTGGCCGCGTAGGATCCAGTTTCCCGGAGGCGTCTTCCGATGTAAATGAACGAGCTGCGCAGGCGATTCAAGTGGTGACAGCTCTGAGCTCACTAGGATTTCCATGCGAGTCTTTAGCAATGCTGCAATGCTCGACACAGCCGACAGAGATTCGCAGTTTCTTGTGGAAGTACCATCCATGGGTGTACTTGCCGTTGCAAGACCCCCCATCACGGGAAGGAACTGGGCTTTTGATCGACATTTCGAGCCATGGAAATCATGCGGAGAATACCCAGCAATGCGCATTGCGCAAGCCGTTCCGGATCCCGAATTCTAGGAGCCCAGTATCGTTGGGCATGCAGCTACTTGGAGCCAAGCACCTAGCAATCCCTATCAAAAATGGGTTGTCTACTGGGAGATACCTGGTATCATTTCTCGCTCGTTTTGACCAGGATGACGCTTTTGAAGCCAAGAAAGACGGCGTGGTTGCCATTCTATCCGGTCGGGTGGGTGCCACTCCTTCAGCATTTTGTATCTCCTGGAATTACACGGACAAATGCTTTTCCTGTGAGCTACAAGTCGAGTCGAAGCCAGCTGAGCGCGCTAGTCCATCGCTTGCTTTGGGTCAATATGTGCACGTGGCCATTCTGCAAGGCCAAGGATTAATCTCGATGTACGTGAATGGTACGAGAATGGGGCAAGTGGAGGTGACCACGCTAGAAGTCGACTCTCCTGCGGAAATTACAATTGAGGGACCAACGGAAAGATATTCCAACATCGCTGCAGTCATTAGCCATTTGGCTGTGATGCCTGTGGCGTCCCAAAAAGAAGCTGAAGAGTTCTGCGCTGCGATGAAAACCAGTTTCGTGTCTGCCCCGCCGCTTAGAGCGTTTGGATCCAACGGAGAGCGCGGCGGTGAGCGGTGCTCCGAAGCGGCAGCACAGCCACAGTCGGGTTATCGGGTTGCACGAGTCCTCCGTACGTACTTGCCTTTGGGAGTAAACTTTATTTTATTTTAACGTGCTTATGTCTGTGGATATTGCAGTGTGGGGCGGCGAGTTCTTTGATGGGCTGCAGTTCATTTACGAGAAGTCATCTCAGCCTGAAAACTCGAGTAACGCATCCCTTTCAACAGTTCAAGGTACATTGGTGGGAAATCCCAGCGCCAAGCGGCAAGCTTCGCAGCCGACAAGCATCCTTGAGCTACTATCGGACGAGGTTATCACTCGGGTGGGCGGACGCAAGGGCGCTTGGACGGACAGCATCGCTCTGGAAACAAACTTTGGGCGTTCTATCACGTGCGGGGGTAGAGGAGGTGGTGATTTTGCTGTCCCGACGCCTGCTTGGAGCGAAATTCGCGCCATCACTTTCAAGACGAGTGACCATTTGACCGACATCAGTGCATTTGTGCTGGAGTCGGCTCAAACCAAGTCTCTCGAAGGTATTGTGGGCTTCGCTTCATCTAACTTGTAGATACTTACGAAAACATCGTGTGCAGATCAAACGATGCAGTCGCTTCAACATGCGTTGTCGACTAGCGAGTCCAAGTTGCGCCAAAACGCGGTTTCGGCAGGTAAAGGACCAGCACATCAGTAGGTAGCATTTCGCGACTAACCATACTTGCCGTGCTTTCCACGCCAGCGCTGCGTTATCTTGACAACATCACGCGACAGCCGGAGGAGATGAAATTCCAGCGTATTCGCGCCAGCAATAAGTATTTCGCGTCGAACGTTGGCGTTCTAGGTGGCGAAGCAGCCAAGTCGTTCATGGGTTGGTGCGGGTTTGAAGAGCGCCTTGAGCAAGATGGCCAGTTCTTCGTGTTCAAGCCATCGCGATCTCCTCAGCGGTTGGCAGCGGAGGCCCACAAGCGGATCCATTTCCTCAAGAATGTCGGTACGCAGTAAAGTGCATTCAAAGGGCTAATGACGTGTTTGGCGAGTAGCTCCAAGCGGGACTGGACACGGGAGTCGACTGTAGGAATATATGACCTGCTATAGCCCCACACGTATTGGTATCGCTTCCAGCGTCACGCCACGCACATTCACATCACCGAAATGGGATAGATGAGACAGTCTGAAGCTACCTGTTCGCTTTCGTCTACGACCACAAAATCCATTCTACCGCAGTGGGTACAGTACACCATTGCTGAACTTGCCCTACCCTTTCACGAACTTGCCACCGAGAACGTGCATTCATACGGGAACCATTCGGATTGATTTCTCGCATACGCGTCCGGCATAGCTTCATACCTTGATATTACCAAGCCATGTGCATCAATCTAATGCGACGGACGACCGCAGTGGTCGTCCCGCACCGCCCAGAGAGACGCGGAGACGTCTTGCCCCTACTGAACACGACGGTGAGTGTTGGTATTGTAGCTCTCAAATCACCCCGCACGGTTGCAATCACAACTCAGTTTGCCTTGAAGAGCACATTCGCCATCCCTAGCACCGGCGCTATTGTCATGGCTCAAGATATGTCATTGCCGATTTCGGCTGCCACAATCAGCGCCACAGACGTGTCCGGCCTGCTCGCCCGTGGGTCGTCGCCCCAGCGGAATAACGTAGTGCAGATTGGCAAGTGCCCGCCGCCAAGAACGCGTCGCCCCCGAACACCTATCGCGCTCACAGAAGAAGACATGCGCACACTCAACGCCGACGAGATCCGCAAGAAGAAGAACCGCGTGTCAGCGCAGCGCGACCGCGACCGCAAGAAGCAGCACGTCCAGGACCTGGAAGACATGGTGTGCGAGCTCTGGAAGCGAGTGCAGTACCTGGAGGGCATCATCACATCGATGCACCCCAACCAGGACATGAGCGGTCTGTACGAAACGTACGAGCCGTACGCGATGTCACGCAGCTTACAGCCACTCACCGAACCCGCTGCAGGCGGGCTGAACGAGGCCGACATGACCGAGCTGGCATGGCTGCTCGACTCCATACCCGCGGAACCGATGTAATGGACCCCCGCAGAGAACCAAAATTCAGAGTAAACGATACACACATAAGCAAGTTACATATTCCAATCTTACGAGTCCCTTGAGTTCCGTGTGCTGCCTCTGGGGTGTACGCACGACGCATCCATGGCAAACAACCGACTACGCTTGCTTGTTGGAGCCGAATAAATGCCTTCCCACCTGAGACCTCTGAATCAAGTGGGCAAGTTATCGGTATGAGGCGTTGCAGTGCCAGCTCTCTCGTGTGATTTTTTTCATGCAGGGCGGCAGCGCACTCCGGCTTGACCATCGCAAGGGTTGCACAGTTGGATCCATCCCCTCGAAAGGCTCATCAACGGGGCACCATCACTCCCTCGTTCTACGGTCTCTTTTGCATCCTCGACCAGCAACGATGTTTGTATCCATGCGCAGCATAATATCTTTGAAAACAAACAGTATTCAGCGACGAAAAGCTCCGGATGTCAAGCAATTTTCGGTCGCGCCGTGGTACATGCACGTACGTTGTCAATCTTCAACCCACCAGTGAACTCTTGCCCCGTGAGCTACGGCTCACGGGCGTCCGTCCGGAGCATGTCAAATGGAGGACAGGCATTCTGCAACTTGCCTCGTGGCACAACAGTCCATCGCACTCGTTCCCCCCCGAAGACAACATGAACGTCAACGCCACCACAATCGCCGCTCTGCTCGGGCCTGGTGCGTCCTCGAAGGTGCAGCACGGAATGGTGCAAGTGGGCAAATACCCAGCCACCACACGCAGCCGCCGACCTCGCGAAACGATCGAGCTCGAGCTGACTGACGAAGAGCAACGCAATCTGAGTCTAGATGAGATCCGAAAGCTCAAGAACCGGGTGGCGGCCAAGCGCGCCCGCGCTCGCGCGCAGCAGCGCGTTGCCGATCTAGAGGACACGGTGTGCGAGCTCTGGAAGCGAGTGCAGTACCTCGAGCGCGTGATCAAGCTGCTGCATCCGAACGAGCCCATGGAGTACTTGTATAGCAAGTACATCATGTACTCCGACTCGCCGAGCCTGGAGCCCCTTGCGGGCAACGACAACGTCGCCTTTGACATGCACGAGCTCGAGTGGCTGTTCAACACGACACCGTCGTCCTCGGGCTCGAGCGACGTCGACATGAAAGAGTAAGCTGCCATCAAGGACAACAAACTCACCGCACTACGTTGAATATTGAAGCATGATAGGCTTTTTACACGTACACAATATAAAGAGTTGCGGTGTCCGTCTTCAGTTTCCGCGCCCGTCAACAGCTACCGAAAAATCCACTTTTTTGCATCGATCAGATTGCTCTTTTGCTCTATGTCAAGTCTCACTTTGTAAGCTCAGCGCCTCTGGGTACAAGTTGCACAGCCAAGGTCTCCACCATCAGAGACTTCTGCCTCTCTTCGGGTTGATAGGAGCCCCCCACAACGCAATTTCTCGTGCAGTACACAAACCCATCATGTCTGCGGGTTCCAGCAAGAGTGACGTCAAGCGGCCTGTGCTGGCTCCGACTATCAGCGCCAACGACGTGTCCGCTTTGCTGAGCATTGGCGCGTCACCGTCGTCGACTTTCGAGCGAGTGCGAATCGGCAAATGCCCCCCGACGCCTCGCTCGCGCAGACCGCGCGAAACCATTCAACTCACGGAGACGGAGATGCAGACGCTCAGCGCGGACGAAATGCGCAAGCGGAAGAACGCCATCGCGGCGCAGCGTGCTCGAGACCACAGGGAGCAGCGCACCCGAGACCTGGAGGACATGGTGCGCGAGCTCTGGAAGCGCGTCCAGTACCTCGAGTCGGCCATCCAGGTGCTTCACCCGAACGAATCCATGGACGACCTGTACAGTCAGTACGAACCCTACGCGGTTTCGAGCGCACTGATCCGAGCTGAAGACGATGGGGACCGTTCGCCGCCCTCCGCCAACATGAAGGAGCTGGCCTGGCTGCTGGTCGGAAACTCGACGCGTTCAAACAACGACCACAACTGACAGCTCAACCATACAACTTCATCGTAAAAGAATGTACTTACCAAATGAAATGGAGATTCTCCTATTGTAAGTTTGGTGCCGTGTATCATACACGGTGTATGCATCACCTCCTTCACAAACCAAGCGCGATTCATACTAAAGATCTCGGAAGATGTGAATACAGCAACTGGTCTTATGTTGTTCATAACAGCATAAGAATTACTTGATTTCGCTATACCGCTTAATCCACAAAATTTGGAGCATACTTCAAAGTATATTTTAGTGGTGTACACAGCATCTCATAAAATATTAAGCGGGCCGACGTTTATGGAGTTCAATCAACGGTCCCGATTGCGAAAGCACGAAAATGTTAACTATTATATAATAGCATCAGTTTGTTTTGCTGTAGAGGGGAAACGACTCATAACGTCGATGACGAGATGAAGACACTCCGAAGGCGAGAGCAGATCTGCTTGAACCTCATCGTAACAAAATTCAACGCACTCCGAATCTGCATTTATGAATACGAAACCTCGGAGCTCAAACGTGCTCAACTTACACAAGCTCAAGCGCGTCGAACACAACAGAGGCGGACAACCACTTGCCCAACGAGTCTTTGTTGCCGCTGACGATCGAAAGCGTGATCTGGTTGGAGCCCTCAACTAGCGCGGTCGAAGGAATGGCGTAGACATTAAAGGCGTAGTTGCCAACGGTGACCCCGCGCGTGACGCCACGCGTCTTCACTGATGAGGCCTGAGGCACCTTGCCGTTGAACTTTCCATTGACGGTCACGCTGCAGCGGCCGTTGTTCTGAGAGAGAGGCACACCAAGCTTCAACGTCCGGTCCTTCCCAACCTGCTCCTTGGTCAGCTCAAAGTTAATGGTGATCGGGTCGTTGACAGCACGGAACATCGCCATGGGGAAGATCGAGTCCTTGTCAGTGCCAATTGTGAAGTTTAGCGGCGTCCACGGCTCCATGCGGGAGTCACTAGGGTGTGAAGTGTGGATCTTGTCCGCGTTGAGGAAGCCGTCGGGTGTGCCGTCCCACTCGCCAATGCGCCAAATGGGCTCAACCACGGGCTCGAACGTCACCGTAAGCGTGCTAGCATCGTGCACAGCCTGAGTTCTGCGCGACTGCACTCCACTCGTGGCCGGAGCTGAACCACTGCCGATGGTGATCAGCTCCGAGCTGACTGGAAGTTGGTTCTTGTAGATCGTGGCGTTGTAGCTTCCAGCAATCATCAGAGGCGACGTGAATGGCTCCGTGGTGGAGTTGAGCTTGACCCAGTACTGCGCGTCAGCATTGGAGAACCCCACAACGACGCTCGAGTTGCTCAGCACTTCATTCTTGTCCGTAATCGTCCCCGTCCATGAGCCTCGCTCCGTTTCCGCGACGAAACCTGTGAGGGTGAGATCCTGGAAGAAGTCAAAGTCGACATCCGAGACAGCAGGCTGCTTCCCGTCCGTGAACACCAGCGCATACGGTCCGTGGAAACCGAAGCGGTACTCCTCAGTGCGCGTGTGATCCGAGAACATGTACAACGTCAACTCGTTGGCTTCGGTGCACTGGTTGTTGATGTCGCGGAAGAAAGGGCCTCCCACGGATTTCTCGTGGGCGTAGTCGGACATGACGAAGAAGACGCCGCCGGCATCGCCAGTCACGCCGTGCACGCGGTCGTCAATGAACGGGATGCCCGAGTAGAATTTGGAGGCTGTCACGCCCTTCTTGTCGGCGTACACATCATGTGCTTCGATGGCTTCCATACCGTCGATCTTAGACTCCGGCACCATGGGGTTGTCGAGCGGTTTACGGTCCAGACGGGCGATGAAACGGAGTTCTCCGAGCTCCATCTCAGCCGTGTGGTGCGTGCCCATGTAGATGGCGTTCTCGCTCGGGCGGAACAGATAGGTGTGCTCAAGGCCCGTAGTCTTGCAGGAAATTTGGATGGTCTTGTCCTTAAGCGACTCGATGGCGCTGGTGACTTTGCCGAGCCCCGAGTTGATTTGCGTCATCTTCTGTGAGATCTGCAGCTCCACGTTGTTCAAGCGCATTGACGTGATATCACACGAGCCCTGGTTCACCGTAACGGTGAGGCCGGCCCCAGAATCAATGACCCACGATCCATCGTTCTCCTTGTAACCGAAGGTCGAGGTATCGGCTCGTTCCTCTTCTGACTGGAAGTTCAGATTCGAAGTCTGTTGGTTCGTGTCGGCCTGCGCCACGGCCAGCAAGCAGCTGGTCAACAGCAGCGTGAGTCGTCCAGCCAGCATTCTGCGATTTACTTTCCAAGCCGAGAACTCTGGGTTGTGCTGTGCACAAGGTGGGAAGATGTGAAGTGTCAAGGCGCGACAATGCAGATCAAAGAGTCAGCTCCTCATAACTCGTGCACGAGCAGTAAAACGCACGAAGGAAGGACGCAATCGAGGAGCTCCAGTCGAGCTGTGCAAATCCGTACGTCGCCTTGAAAAGCAGCATTTGAGCGCACAGTAGAGGAGGGGCTCTGCTACTGTATTATTACTACAGTAGTACTAGGAGGCTCTTGTAACAACAAGACTTGTTGTCGTCGCGCGCCGGACTCAGCTTGGACACGCTATGTCGTGTTGTCTTCGATCTCGGGATTGTCAACGAGTGAAAGACACGATTATGGTACATGTACCTGCACGGAAAGTCAACGCGCGCGGAGCAGCCACAACGAAGGCCTTTTACAAGACGAGCGTGGTGAAGAGCTGCGTGTCGAAAGCAAACAACGAGTGGAATATTTCGCGCAAAAGGTTGTCAACGCCAACACTTCCCCTTGTTTCAAGGACTTTGCACGTTCGGTCCGCGTCATTTGCAGCGAGCTGAAGCTGCTTCCTTTCCATCTGCGATCGGTTCGATTTGATGGGCCAGCACAACAACACAAACTACACTTCGTACCGCGTCAAAGACTACGGACGCAGCCGAGAACTTCTCGGATGGGTCTGTGGCATAGTAAGCTTGACAGATATTCCAGCCGACACTACATGTACAGTATACACTTTCCCATAATTTGACGGGCGCATACACATATAATAAGGTCCAGACTGAACACTTTTCAGGTGACTATCATATTGTACACTTAGAGAAAGTATACTCCACATTACCAAACTCAAAATGGACTATGCTGAACCATCTCAAGGTCACGTAATTTCAAGTATTAACTAGGCCTCGCGGCGCCCGCGATGCGGGCGCTTGGACATGGTTTCGTCCCAACACAGCAATCAAGTTAAACAAAATT